>CM076576.1:1434403-1738721 GCA_034641835.2 Pinus albicaulis | reverse complement strand
GTGATGCCTCAGGAAATGGAATTGGTGTGGTTTTAATGCAAGAAGGAAGACTCATTACTTTTTAAAGTTGTCCAATCAAAGGAAATTATTTACAGAAAGCTATCTATGAGAAGGAAATGTTGGAAATACTACATGCACTAAAGAAATGGTGACCTTACCTAATGGGAAGACACTTCATGGTAAAAAATGATCATGATAGTCTTAAATACTTTTTGGAACAAAGAATATCTTCAAAAGAGTAGCAAAAATGGGTCACAAAGATGTTGGGTTATTGTTTGGTCAATTTAGTGTGTCCTAAATTGCTACATTAATTTATCAATCCGGGATTCGTAAGCTGATGAAGTGCGGCGCACTATATGTGCAAGATAACCTATTTCTTAACTTTTTGTCGTTTTTGGTTTTATAAGGTGAGATGGAGATCCTAAAACAAGTATGGTTATGTTTGTTCAAGGAAATGATATCCCCTATAATGATTTACCAACTTGAAACTTTAAAAAGAAATTTGAAATTTACAATGACAAGACTTGAAAGGAAATGAAAATGTGCTGCTGAAATGAAAAGGTGCTGCTAGTCTAATAAATCAAAGCAGTGAACTATTGAGCATGAAAACCAAAATATTCTTGCTGCTGACTAAACACAAAAGAAACTATGCTTAAGGAAATTCAAAATTGCAACAAAATAAATCTAAATCAGATTACATCAATTTATCTTCTGATCCTTCATCATTAGTCCAGCTATGATTTTCGGAAGTAATCATAAATAACTTGAGTAACCGATATCTAATTTGCAGAAAGAAAACTAATATCAAACCATACATTCATGATTCAATCCCTCACCATCAGTCCAGTTGTGGCTTTCGGAGGAAACTGAAGATGTTATGAGCAATTTAATATATCTAACTTGCATAAAGTAAACTAATATCAAACTACACATTCATAATTCAATCCCTCACCATCAGTCCAGCTGTGGCTTTCAGAGGCAACTGAAGATGTTATGAGCAATTTAATATATCTAAATCTAACTACTGAAGCAAATGAGCAAAACTAAAATAAACAAAGCAGTACCGAAATTAAACAGAAACTAAGAAAATCAAATTAGCAGCAGAACAATATTAATTCCATGTCATTAGTCAAAAATTTATGCATATGCCCGGGCTGCCTATTTATAACCTGAAACAAGAACACTGATCAGTTAACAATAACATAAAACATGAAATATAGAAGTAAAATGGAAAGCATGAAAGATTATAAACAGAAATGAAGCATATATACCATGAAAGATGCAATGTATAAACATGTGAATGGATTATGGCACAATGAGCTTTAAAGAAATAAAACAAGAACTATACAATAATGCACAGAACCTTGGCGAGTGCAGGGGCCCTCTACACCAACCTTGGCAACAATCTTCAAGTACGAATTACGTTTGGAAACAAAGTCTTCTTATATTAAAATGCAGTCATAACAGAAAGGTGATATTACGACACAGTGGCAGTGTAATTACATTACAGAGCAGACTAATAAAAACTAACAGAGACTAATCTAATATGCGTATGCAAACGCATTATTTATAACAAAGGAAATATAACTAATTCCCTGAAGTTTATGCTGATGGAGAACACGTAAACCATTACGTCCAAAGATCTAGGATCATGGCCGTGTTGGAAAGTAAATCTATGAGGATTGGATGTTTGAATTCGGCTCTGGAGCCATGTACAGATGTTGATTTGTCTTCTGCAATTCAGAAACGGCCATATAGATCTCCACGTGACACGAAACAGAGTCCTGTCACCGTGGAACTCTACGGTTGACTTCCATTTGGCCACCTTTGACTGCAGCCTCCCTAGATGAATTTGCTCGAGCCAATAGGACACGATCCATGTCCACATCATTTCTAACTTGCCCATGTGGCTCGTTTCTCCTGAAGACACCTGTAACATAGAGTTTCACAAAATGGCTGCGGAAAGTGGCAAGATTCCGCAGCTAAATGAGAAAAATCTAAATCAAACATCAGACACAAAAATATAGTTAAAAACCATGTTAGATGCTCTTTTTCAATTAATATACAATGATATTGACAACTTGGGAGGTTCAGGTGGATGAAAAAGGTATAGAAAAGTGTATGGAAAAGATGCAGATTTGAGACTCAACATACCCCCACTGTGAAGGTGTTGCATGTCCTCATGCAACCAAATTTTTGATAATCCTTCCTCAGTTCATATGCCTTGACACTTCAGCCAGTACATCCAAACCTCTCCTCTTCTTCCTTGGTGCTGCCAACATCCTAGGCTTCTTCATTAGGCATCTAAATTTGATATTAACCAGTGCTCTGCTTAACTTCTGGCATTTCCTTTTCAATTTCTTGTTCTTCTTCTGCCATATTTCCAGATGTAGCATGGTATTATCATGAATGATTTTGTCTAATTTGCCTTGTTCCTTCAATGCCTCATTTTAATTTTTAATGTGTCTATTTAAAATCTCTAGCTCAAAGACTTCCTGTTTTAGTGATTGGACTAAATCATCCTGTACTGTGTGAGGCTGAATGGACGAAGTACTGGGACCTGTAGCTACTTTTTCCAAAGATTCTATATAATCATATACTTCTTGTTGCTTGGGGTCTATTTCAGGTGTCATTTTTGTTGGGCTGTCCCCAAAATGCCGTGAAGGAGAGTTATCTTCAAAATCTAGCTGAGAAGGGCTCACATCAACATCTTGTTGAGAATGGGATGGACTATGTTCAATGTCTGACTGAGAATGAAATGAACCAGGTTCACTAACTGACTGAGATGGACTATGGTCAGCTGGGGACTGTTCAGATGTTTCCTCTCCCAAATCAATGAAATGAGGATCCTTCATTTGCGTTTTCCTCAATTTCCCCTTAAGTCTAGAACTTCTTCTCACATGCTGTGGACCATTGTCCTTTTGCTTTTGTTTTCCTTTCTCTGTCTTCTTGGCCATAGATGATTGTTTTTGAAGATAAACTAATCTTTCAGATAGCACTTGATGATCTTCTTCTTCAGAAGAAGGGGTTTGATGTATAGCTTCAATACTTTTTCTCTCTTTTGATGTTATTGGCTTTTTACCCTTGGTTTCTCTCTTCTTTCTCTTTGACAGTCTCTCTTCCCTATCAGTTCTTTCAATTGTAGTAGTAGGAGTATTTTGAATTTCATCATTTGTTCTTTTTCTCCTACTCCTTCTTGATGTGCTACCTTCATGAATTTCTTGAGTAGGAGTAATTTGAGTTTCATCATTTATTCTTTTTCTCCTACTCCTTTTTGTTGTGCTACCTTCAGGAATTTCCTGAGGTTCCTCAAAGAAATTTCTAATCAAAAATTGTTCCCATGTGTCCTTCTTCTCCTTTAACTCTTTTTCAATCAAAATTTTTACAAGACCGTGGTGATATAGATGTGGTTCTACATCCCCTAAATGCTTCTGAACAGTCACAGACATTTTCTTCAAACTATTTAATAGAAAATATGGGAGATTGAGAGTTTGATTATCTAGAAAATTCATCAGCAATATGGTATGGTACATATACATGGACCCAAAACGGCCTTCACAGGTAATGAATTTTTGAACAACTAGCAACAAAGTAGCCCATTCCTCTTTCAATGCATGAACAGGAATTCCTCTTTTAAAAATAGTTATGTCCATACCTTGGTTTCGTAATATTGTTCTCCAGGCTTCATCACTAATGCTTTTATTCTTAAACCAACGCTCACCCTCTTGAAGAAGTTCCGTGGCAGTTGCTATAGATGCCTCGTTCACTGCAAACTTAAGGTCTCCAATCTCTACTTCCAGGCCATTGAACGACCTTGCAAATGCTTTTGTCACTTCTTTATGATAACCTCTGAATTTTTGGATAAACCGCAGCCACTTTGCTTTCTTCAATATATCCCTGACTTGCGGATATCCCTCCATGAACTTAGGTCCTTCCGGTTTTGCTCTTAGCAATTTACCCATCCTTCTTTCTGCTCTTCAAAAATTTGCCTGCGTGAGGGTTCAATGGAAATAGAACGGCTGAATGCACGGAGATGAGAACAATGACTGTAGGTAGATATCAAAGAGTGGATATATAGGCTGTAGCGTAATAGAGAACGAAGTGGAGTGAGACAGAACAGAGAGGGGTTTCGTGAGCACGGCAGAGACATGGCTGTGAGATTAACAGAACAAATAGGAGGAGTATAACACATCCGACAGTGTTTTGAAATTTGGTGGCTGCACAATAAATGTGAGCACGTTTAAACAACGGCTATGGATTTATGCGGCTGTAAGAGTCCGTGGTCAAATCAACTACGTCTCATTGTCACCGGTGGAATATCGGAGTATGAGTGAAGATCGGGGGTTTAATTATGAAACCGTTTGAGAATGAATGCGGGAGGATCATATGGAGATCGTGAAAGGGTTACGGAATTTGTCAATATAATCATTGCACATAATGGATGGAGCTTATGGTTTAGAACTATATAAAAATGTGTTTTCAATGCTATTTGAAATGAATTTTACTCATACCTTGGAATCTTTGCCTTTTTCCTTGGTTTTCAATTAGTTGCTCTCCATTGGTATCTTGAATGCTCCATGCCTTTATTTTTGGTCCTCTCACCTGCATTTAATTTCATGATTATGGAAATAACATCTGGCTGTACATTCTTTTTGAAAACAGAGTTGTAGCTGCGGAATCTGCTTCTGGCTGCGGAAACAGATGTCATCTGCGGAAACTAACACAGCTATTATTTGGATGAATGAACATGAACGGATGAAAAATGACCAGATGGAAATGGTCATGAAAAAGAATTTTATCGATGAAATGGAATAAAATGAAGTGAAATGGAATGAAGTGGAGTGAAAATGAAGTGGGATGAAGTGGAATGGAATGGAGTGGATGGTCACAAAACTTGTAGAATGAAAGAGAGATTCTTTTTTTTGGAAAATATAGAGTGTCAAGTGTTCCTGATTTTCACCCTATATTTTCTGTATAAGACTGCCAATCAGTGATTGCTTTTCGGGCTTATACAATTTATTTATTTTATTTTTAATTGAAAAGAACAAAAGCTAGGCTGGTGGAGAAGAAGAATTCTTCTGTACCAGCCTGATTGCAGAATTCTCTTGAAACACTTTGAAAAAATCCTCTTTTGAGAGTGGCTTATGATAAACTTTCAATCTGTGGCCATTCACAATAAGAGGAGTGTGAAACTCATCAATGGTCTTGATTCTTACCGCTCCATTGCTAAAGATCTTGTCAATCTCATATGGCCCAAGCCAATGAGTCTGAAATTTTCCTTGAAAATATTTAAACTTGGAATCAAATAACAATGCCCAATCTCCTTCTTGAAATTTCTTCTCTTTGATATACTTGTCATGCCATTTAGCTCTTTGATATTGAACTAGATCAGTTCTTAAAATTGCTTCTTGTCTGATCTCATCTAGCTCATTCAATTGCTCCATTCTATGCTTTTGGGCTTCTGATAAGTCCATCCCCAACTGAACTGCTATCTTGAAGGTCTTGACTTGGAACTCAATGGTGAGCAAGACTTCTTTCCCATAAACAAGTTCATAGGGAGAATGTCCTGTTGTATTTCTCCATGTAGCTCTATAGGCCCACAAGGCTTCAGGAAGCCTTTCTACCCAATCTCTTCTATGTAGATGAACATTTTTGGTCATGATACTTTCAAGAACTTTGTTTGTGGACTCCACTTGACCATTTGCTTGCGGATGGTAAGGAGTAGATCTTCTGTGCTTAATTTTGTATTCTTCCATCAATTTCTCCACCAAATTGGATGTGAATTGGCTCCCCTGATCTGTCACAATTTCTCTTGGAACACCAAAGCGAGTAAAAATATCCTCATAAAGAAAATGAACAACTGAATTTTCAGTAGCAGATACTAATGCTTGGGCTTCTACCCATTTAGTAACATAATCAGTACAAACCAATATATACTTCTTTTGCTTAGATGGTGGATTAATAGGTCCAATGAAATCTAAAGCCCATTTTTCAAAGGGTTCAATGAGTACCTGTGTTTGCAGTGGCATTTCATTTGAAAGGGTAGGTTTCCCTACTCTTTGGCAGCTCTCACACCTTTTGACATATTGTTTTGCATCTTTGAAGAGAGAAGGCCAATAATATCCCAAGGAAAGGATTTTATAGGCCGTCCTTTTGTCCGCAAAGTGCCCGCCGCATGGTTCATCATGACATGCCTTAAGAATATCAGGCATTTCATCTTCCCTGACACATCTTCTGATCACAAGATCTGGCCCTGTTTTAAACAATTCGTTAGAAATCCATGAATATTTTGAACTCTCCCGAATAATTTTTCGTTTTTCACTTGGAAATAAATGTGAAGGTAGTTTCCCTGTAACCAAATAGTTAGCAATATCTGCATACCAAGGAGTCTTAATAGTTAATGCAAACAAGTATTCATCAGGAAACTTATCCTCTACAGGAGAATCTTCTTTAGTATTCTGAATTCTAGACAAGAAATCAGCTACTGTATTCTGTTTTCCTGGTCTATCCAACACAGTAATATTGAATTCTTGCAAAAGTAAGAGCCATCTTGTCACTCTGCCATTAGTAACAGGTTTATTCATTAAATATCTAATTGCATAATGGTCAGTATGAATAAAAGTTTCATAGCCTGTTATGTAATGTCTAAACTTATTAATTGCATGAACAACAGCTAAAAACTCTTTTTCAGTCACAGTATAGTTCAAATCTGTGGGAGTCAAATTTTTACCGGTATAATAAATGGCATAAGGAACTAAATCTTTTTGACCCAACACAGCTCCTAGAGCTGTATCTGAAGCATCCGTAGAAATATGGAAAGGGAGTTTTCAATTTGGTCCTCTCAAGATAGGTGCTTCAGATATTCTTGTTTTCAAAGTTTCAAAGGCTGATTGACAATCAGGATCCCATTTGAATTCACAGTCCTTTGTAAGCAGTTTGAAGAGTGGAGATGCTATTTTAGTAAAGTTTTCTATAAATCTTCTATAGTATCCAATAAATCCTAGAAACTTCTAACATCTCTTTGACAATTTGGAATAGGCAACTTGGAGATGACTTCAACTTTTGATCTATCAACCTTAATCCCATCTCCTGAAATATGATGTCCTAAAACAATCCTTTCAGTAAACATCATAAAGCATTTTTCATGGCTTAATGAAAGGTTTGTTTCTTTACATCTTATAAGAACTTTTTCCAAATTTTCTAATGCCTCTTCAAATGAATTACCATAAACCGTAAAATCATCCATATAAACCTCTACACAATCATGAATTAGATCAGAAAAAATTCCTAGTACTGCTCTTTGGAATGTTGCTGGTGCATTACATAACCCAAAAGGAAGCACTCGGTAGGCAAAAGTTCCCTATGGACAAGTAAATGTGGTCTTATCTTGATCTTCAGGTGCTACCTGAATTTGATTATAGCCACTAAAACCATCCAAAAATGAAAAGTACTTTTTACCTGCTAATGTATCTAATACCCGATCAATAAAAGGCAAAGGAAAGTGATCCTTCAAAGTTGCTTTGTTCAATTCCCTGTAATCAATGCATACCCTCCATTTACCATTCTTTTTAGGTACTATAACCAAAGGAGAAACCCATCGGCTATCTGAAATTTGATAAATGAAGTTTACATTGAGTAGTTTTTTGAGCTCTTCTTTCACTATCTCCTTAAGATTTGGATTCATCCTTCTTTGAGGTTGTCTGATTGGTCTACTGTTTTCCTCAATATAGATATGATGGATGCAAGTCTTAGGATCAATACCTTTCATGTCAGTATACTCCCATGCAAATGCAGTAGAATGTTTTTGCAAGATTTTGGTTAGTTCTTCTTGTTGTGACTTTTCCAAATGTTTGTTGATAGTCAATGTTTTTCCTGGAAAAATCTCAATAGTAGAACTACCAAACTCTTCCATATAGTAAAGAGACATTTGTCTTGATGATAAATATTCTATGTCAGATTCCAATTGAAATTGTGTGGGGTCATATTCTGAAGATATCTCAAAATTTTCTAATGTGTTCAGAATTTGACTATCCTCACTAATTTCCGAAATGGTAAAGACAGGTTGTATAGTGTCCTCATCATCAACCCATTCATTGTCTCCTACTTCTGTGATTGCTTTTGCTGGAGGATACAAATTGAATTTTTTTGTCGAATTACCATTAGAAATGTACATGTCCCCAGATCTACAACTAATAAAAGCATCAGCTGTGGCTAGCCAAGGTCTTCCTAAAATAAGTGGGTGCCCTCCTAGATTACTCTTGGGAGTCAAAATCATAAAATCTACTAGATATTCCCAAGAATCTAAGGAGACTGAAATATCTTCTAATACACCATCTGGTTTAATAATTGATCGATCTGCAAGTTGCAGTAAAGTAGGTGTAAAAAGAAGGTTAGGAAGTTTTAGATGGTCCATAGTCTGTCTACTCATAATGTTGATAGCAGCCCCTAAGTCAATCAATGTGTTTGGAATTTCTATCCCATTTATATGTGTCTTGACAATTGGACTTCCTGGATCTACATACTTCTACATGGTAATTTTTCCCATCATAATATCTGCAATCTTTCCTACCAGGTGGATTCTTCTTGTGTCTTTTAGTTTCCTTCCTGGTCTTTTGAAACTCAACTCCTTTTTGGTTTTTGCTAGAATAGGAATCTCTCGAATGGCTTGTCGGAAGGGAATCTTGATACAAACATTCTTCAATTCATCTAGAAAGTCATAGTTAGGCAACAAGATTTGTTTTTCCACCCCCTTGTCAATTTGTAGTCTTTCAGGAAAAGGAGGTGTAGATAAAGATGCAGGTTGCTCAACTATAGGAGTTGTGGGGGTTAACTTTTCTTTTTCTTTTTGAATGTTTGAATTTTGAAGAGATGCTTCCTCAGAACCCTTATTGACTTGAAGAGAATCCTCCTCATAGGTATCTTGCTCTTGAATATCTATAGAAGGTTTTTCTAAAACTCTACCAGATCTGAGTTGTACATCATTGAGAGGAACAATCATATAGGTAGGAAATTGTTGTCCTTCTACCATGTAAGTATTCTGAGGATTCTTATTATTAGGATTTGGCAATGGCTGAGCTGGAAGTTGATTTTTCTTTTGTTGGTATGGGAGCATGATTTGAGGATTTGGATTTTGTTGAGAAGATTGTTGTTGTGGAAATGGCAATGAAAGTTGTGGATTTGTGTTTGGAAGTTGTGGAGCTTGTTGATTTTGAAAAGATGGAGGATATTGATAAAATTGAACAAATCTCCCATAAGGATTTTGCATCCCTTGTACCCATGGCTGATATGGATTTTGATGTTGGAGCCAAGGTTGTTGCCAAGGATTCCAATTTGTTGGGGTTTGAAGATTCATAGGGTTGTTAAACCCTTGAGTTTGTTGTCCCTGCCAAGGTCTTCTTGCAACAAAACAGAGAGATTCTACTGAATTTGGGTCTTCTTGAAAAACAGCTTTGAGTCCAAGAATTGAAGGACAATCCTTGATCTCATGATTCTCTGAGCAAATCATACATGTTTCTACAAATTTTGCATCCAAAGGACATTCCCTTAAAGCATGTTTCTTCCTACATTTCGGACAAAAGATGGCTAGAGCATCTGTTTCTGCTTTCTGCTTGTTTTGGATTTTAAGGGTGTCTAGTTGTTCACTAAGGCTCCCTAAGATATCAGTTTTGAATTCATCAAGCATGTTACCAATCACTGCCCTACTTACTGATCCAGTTGCAGATTTGTTAGCCCTAATAAGAGAAGGATCCCTAGGCCCTTTTCCTGTTTTAGATTTTCCTCTTGAGAGATGGACACATAGTTCTATTATATCACGAAGTGGAAGTTGAGAAATGTCTCCTTTCCCCATCATGTTTAAAATATCTATCCATTCATCTCTAATGGCTTTTAATATGAGGGCTTTCAAGGTTTCACCATCTAAGTTGCTCATCTTTGCTCTTTTCAAGTTGTATTGAAATCTTTCAAGTAAGTCTTCCAAATTTTCATCTTCTTTTTGCATCATTTTGAATACCTCATCCTTGTGATTGGTGGGCATACAATAGTCCAAGTATCTATCCAAAAAATTTTGTTTCATATCATTCCAAGTCCTAATATATTGAGTGGCTAATCCCATGAACCATTTCAAAGCAGATCCCTTCAATGTTGAAGGAAACAGTTTGAGTTTTTGAGAGTCTTCCATATAGTCATAAGTTCGGCACACAACTTCAAACTCAAACAGAAATGTTTCAGGATCCTCACTTCACAATCCATAAAAGTTAGGGAGGACATATGGTGAGATATTTTTCATCGTTGTATGAGTTTCCTCATCAACTATAGGGAATCCAAACAAGTTGTTTCCTTCCCTATTTCCTCCATTATTTCCTTCACCATTGTTGTCTCCATTGTTTCCTCCTCTTCTACCTCTACCTCTACCTCCATCTATTACTTCCTCTGCCATGATAGTTTCTTTAGATTCCTTAAAGTCCTCTAGTTCTTCTACCAAGGGAGGATGAGAGAGAGTCTCTTTGTTTTCTAAATGAGTTTTAGTAGATGGTATAGGAGAATCCTCTAATTCAGCTGCTCCTTGAATTCCAAAAATCTTAAGGCTAGGGGTAGAATTAATCAAGTTGGAATATGAAGGGAAAGTATGGCAACAAATTATTTATTATGAACATATTCTATGGTGCCGAAAATGCCATGAATATGGCCATATTTACAAAATATTCCCTCTAAAAAATCCAGACCAGTTGGAAGGGAAGCAACCAAAACAAGGTGGAGTGTCACCTGAAAAAGAAGACGAATGTAATACTCTTATGAGTAAAAACAATAATAGTAAAATGTATGCAAATCAAATCAGTAGCCTAATGAAACAAAATAATACTCAAAACCCATATGGAATACCGCAGGAACTTGGGGAAAATTCGAACGAAGTTGAATAGACTAATGATGAAGGGCGGACATTAGAAATATTGTCATTTATGGCAAAGGAACAGAAAGGAGTAGCACCAAAATTATCATTGGGAACAAAGGAGTTGCTCAGGATCAGCTAGAGTATAAAGGATCTATAAGGAAAAGAAGGAAAAAGTACAGTGGAGGAGAAGAAAAGAGGAAGAGAAGCAACAAAGTGCAAAAGGAGCATCATCAGAGGAAAAGGAGTAAGGTAGAGGAGAAAAACAAAGGAATGGATCAACACTAGAATTATCATTAAGGAGAATGAGTAGAGAGGAGAAGTAAAAAGGCAAGGAGCATCATTAGAATTTTTATCAAGGAGCAAAGGCAACAAAGATAACAAAGGAGCAAAGGTAGCAAAAGAGAAAAGGCAGCAAAGGCAAAAATCTTGGGTCAAGTCATGAACGTGTTGGGTTGAGTCATGCACAAGTGGAAGTAGTTGTGAACGTGATAATACAAGTAATAAACATATTCAACAAATGGAGAATGTCGTGAACACGTGGGTCAAGTCGGGCAAGTTTACGTTCAAAATAGTGCACGAAGGCACATGCAGCATGTGCAGTTCTGCAGGAAAAGTCGGGTAAATTTAAAAAAAAACATGTTCAGAATAGTGTTTGGCGGAGATATCACAAATTGAAATCGCAACAAAAGGCCTGATCGCATATCATAAATCATAGCAGAAAGAGTATCACAAAACATCAAAGACACAAAATTTCCAAATGCGAAGTGCACAAGATGACATGGTGATGACATGGAGATGGTATGGTAGATGACGTGGCAAGTGATGTGGCAGATGACGTGGTAGATGACGTGGACCTAACCCCATAAATTGCAAATAAATCTTAATATTAATGTTGAGATGGATGGTAAGAATCTTATCGTAGAAATAAAGGTTGAGAGATGGATGATTAAGATCAAATCGTGATACTGAAGTGGAGGATGGACAGACAAGATCGTGCTGACGAATGAAGTGGAGATTGACGGTCTCGATCATACCGCGAACATAAACTAGGAGAACAGAAGATTGAGATTATATCGAATTTGGCCATAAGATTGTAGCACAGATCGTTATCAACGATTTTTATATTTATATATTAAGTTATCGCAAATTAATTGTTTTAAGTTGCGATGCAATAAGAAGTGGGGTTTGTGTTTCGATGCGATCACATATCACAAATGATAAGAGGAACCTTGTTACTTCTATGAGCTAAATCATGCAACATGCGATAAAGGGTGGATGCGATGTAGTTTTAGAGTTAAATTGCAAAGGATTTCAAATCCGGAATAAGGCCTTTTTGTGAAGAAATGACATTGGAGCTGGAAGCGGTGAATATAATGTAGAACCACCAACAATTTTGAGATACGATATGAGGAGCGAACGTGATATAGTTCAAAGCTAAAATATAAACGAATTGAAGTCTAGTTGTGGGACCCAATCGCATATCGCACATCACAAGCTCAGGAGGATAAGCGCTTAAGAATCATGTTAAAATCCTGAAGTACGAAGTGTGATAAGAGTACCCAATGCGATGTAGTCTCAAAGAAAAAGTCTAAAGGATTTCAAAGTCAGAGGTATAAGGTTTCCCTTTGATAAATTGCATAGGGGTTGTTGAAATTTGGTACCGGAGGACAGGTGGTTCCCTAAGGCTTTGATCTTTGGCCTAGGGAAAAGTGTCCAAAAGAATTTAATTTTTCTCCTAAAGTGACTTTATAAAGTTATAAAGTCAAATCTAATTTAAAAGTGAATTTAAGTGATAAAGTTACTAAAGTCTAATTTTAAAGTGACTTTAATAAAGTCAATATAAAATTAGAAAGGAAAAAGTGACTTTGGAAATAAAAGAGTAAGTGGGTCTTTATTAAAGTGGGGTGAATTAAAAAATAGAAAGTGAGATTTAAATGAGCATTTAATCTCAGCCCTAGATTTCAATCTATCTCAGCCATTGGATTTAGGGATTCCCCAAGAGTCACTTAGGGTTAGGTTAAAGGAGGAAAAGGAGGAAAAGATCGTTCATTCTTTCATGAGTAGATTGAGAGAGGAGGAGAAGGAGAGCTGGAGACTTTTTTTTCTGAAGAGAGCTTGAGAGGGTGAAGGAGAAGAAAAACTCAACAAGTCTATACAGCAGCAAGGAGGGCACGGTTTTTAAGGCAGTAAGAGAGTGCACAGATATCGAGGCAGCTTGGTCGTACAGCAGCACATAAATCCTTACAGCAGTCCGTACAGTGGTATTGAGGCACAGTTTTCAAGGAGAAAGGTAGCACGTTTTTCGAGGAATAGTACAGTAGCAAGAGGGCTCGATTTTCTAGGTGGCTGGGCATATTTATCGAGGCATCCAGCACTGTTTTCGAGAAATACAGCTTGCTGGAAAATTCCGTACAGTCTGTACAGTTGTTCAGCTAAGTTCTGGGCACGAATTTCTGAACTGTTATTTGCTGTAATAAATTTCTGTTTTGAGTATTTTGTTGTTCTGGCACGTTTTCCAAGGCAGAGGCAAGCACGCAAAACCAGATAAGTCTGTTATTAATTTTCTGGAATTTTTCCTGTATATTTCACCCCTCTGTAAAATCATTTTCCAGAAATAAGAAGGAGCTTTCGAACTGGTTTTCCCCAAGAGTTGTACGGGGTTTTTCCAGGGTCATGTTGACCAAAAATATCTGTGTCAAATGTGTGAATGACTGTTTTTATGCTTGCTGATTTTTAATTCTGCATTTTCCAGGATTCTGAAAAATTTCCAGAATTTGTGTTTTCAGCAAAATTTATTTTCCAATTTGTTAAATGTATGGATATGGGAAAGGGCATTTAACTATTTTGGAGTAATAAGGTGAAAACTGAAAACCTGGGTGGGAAACTATAAATTTCTACATGGTATCGGAGCTTGAATGCTGAAGAACAGTTTGGGACAGCAAGGAGGAAAATTACAGCCTGCTGATTTTTCACTCAGAAAATTCCAGCAAGCTGATTTTTCACAAACAACAGTTTTATCTTTACTACAACAGTGCTATTTTTTTAGTTTTAGGACAACAAGATGTCTTTGGGACTGAGGGTGGAGGATAGGTTGGATGGGCATTCCAATTACAACATTTGGAAGGAGAGAATGCATAATATCTTTGATGAGGCAGAAGTCTGGGACATTATGGTGCATACCACACAGAACCCTGTAAATGTGCCTACTGATGCTACTCAGTTGGCAGCATATAATAAAAATAACAACAAGGGTAAGATATTGATTCTAGACGGAATCAAAGACCATCGCATTCCTCATGTGAGAGGGAAGAGAAATGCTCATGAGATGTGGACAACATTGTCCAATCTCTACCAGAGTACTAATGAGAACTGGAAAATGGTCCTGAAGGAGAAGCTGAAGACCATTAAGATGGGCAATGATAGTGCAGCTGGATATCTCACAAATATTACTAATGTGAGAGATGAGTTGGCAGTGATTGGAGAGGCCATTCCACCCACTGAGTTGGCAAGGATTGTGCTGAATGGTCTCCTGCCTGCTGGGATGAACTTTGCTTTACGGGGTTTGTGCACGGAGGACCCTTCTCACACATGGGAGAGGTTTTGGGATGATTGATTAATTCAGATGAGTCAGAAAGGTTGCTTGGGGCAGCCAAGCAATTTGAGCAGGGATGTGAGGATGGTGACCTCAAGGGGACGCAAGAAAGGTAAAGGGAAGAAGCGTACTCACAAGTAATGGTAAAGGTGTGCTGTAAAGGTAAACACGATAACATTACGTAAGGACTATTCCAAAGTGAAGTGTTGGAATTGTCGCAGATGTGACACTATGCATGTGGGTTCGGAGAAGAAGAAGACAGAAGAAGGGAAGAACCGTGAGCACAGGCCTTAACAAGAGGCATTCAGCTTTGCAGATCGCTTTCTTGTCCTGGGAGTTTGGGTTTATCGCGTGAGTCCTCTAGTGTGGGATCATCTTCCATAGAGGTTCAGAGGGAGCATGCATCTCCCTCGATTAGCAGAGCATCTTTAGGTATCTGGTATGTGGAAAGTGGGGCTTCACGTCACATGATAGGAGTCTGTGAGTACTTCTTAGAGCTTTTAGAGAGTGGCATTGATATAGAGGTAGTGCTCGGTGATGACAGAGTTGTTAGAGTTGTCGGTGTGGGGACATTAACATTTGATAGGGAGTCCAAACCTCCCTTGAAGGTGTTAGATGTTCTTTATGTGCCGGGGATGAGGAAGAACCTCATATCCGTCTCAGCTTTGGAGGACAGAGGATATGAGATATTGTTCAGGAGAGGACAGGTGCTGATATATCCTGTGGGCAATTTAAATTAATCTCAGGGGAGGATAGGTGTACGCTATGCAAAGGTGTACAAGTTTCATTTCACCATTTGGTATCGAAAGCAGGACCATTAAAGAGAGTTTAGGCGGGGCCTGAGTCAGGTGTGGAGAGATTTGGCACCCACAGATGGGGCACATGTATCATGGAGCCTTGAGGACATTGCAGGAGATCACTACAGGTGTGCCAGATTTCAGTACTGATCACTTTGATACATGCAGAGGATGTGCTATGGGCAAGTTTTCCAAATCCCCTTTTCCCAGCAGTGACAGCAGAGCAACTGGGATACTTGATTTGATTCATTCCGATGTGAGCAGTCGAATGTCTCATGTTTCCTTGAGTGGATATGAGTATTATGTTTTATTCATTGATGATCCCTGTAGGAGGACCTGGATTTATTTCTTAAAGACCAAGAGTGAGGTCTTCAAGCGGTTTCAGGAGTTCATAGCCTCAGGAGACACACAGTCGAAGATCGGTGTCCCCTCAGGTCGGACAATGGAGGAGAGTACACCCTCGGAGAGTTTGTTGACTATTGTGCGGAGGCAGGCATTAGGAGGGAGTTCACTGTTCCTTACAACCCCCAGTAGAACGGGGTTGCGAAGAGGAAGAATAGATCCATCGGAGGGGCTGCCAAAGCCATGTTACATGATCAGGGGTTGCCATTGTTTTTGTTGGTAGAGGCCTGCAACACTTCTATTTATTTGCAGAATAGGAGTCCGCATCGTGCCTTGGGGCACATTACTCCGGAGTAGGCTTTTTCTGGGTAGAAGCCTAATATTGGTCATCTTCGTATCTTTGGGTGTATTACATACTCCTACATACCCAAGGAGAAGAGGACCAAAATAGAGCCCACCGCAGAGAAGGGTATCTTTTTGGGCTACAGTGAGACCTCAAAGGCCTTTCGGATTTACATTCCACATTGCAGGAAAGTTGTTGTCAAAGTGGATGTGACTTGAGGAGGATGGCCTTTAGAGGTCAATGGAGTTAGACATCTCGATCGCCTTGCATCCCTCAACAACAGCTTGAGCCGCCCGTAGGGATCCAAAGTGGCGGTGGTTCGTAGGGAGGATCTGTAGGTGGTGATTTATGATGATGTCAGTCCGCTGCTGGGGAGGGTTTCAGAGAGGGTTGTAGGGTGTGCGTGCGCACGTTAGAAAGCATTCCACGAGTGCTCGATCGGGGAGTCCACCGATGGATGGACTGCACCTGCACTTCAACATCTGCGTGTCTAAAAAGGCAGAGGAGAAAGATAGGGCTGGGGCCAGAGAGCGTGCCCCGATGTTGAGGAGGAGGAGTTTTATTCTCCAGCGGGAGAAGTGTGCTCAGGGAAGAGGAAGCCCAAGTGGCTTCAGGACACCTTGAGAGATGCCACATCTGTTGCTGAGCCTAAGAGGCCGGTCAGAGAGAGCAGACCACCCGAGAGGTTTTGTAGCTATATGGCAATGGCTACCAGCATCCTTGACTCTGAGCCTTCTAGCTATGAGGAGGCAGCTAGCCAGCAGGTCTGGAGAGAGGCCATGCAGGAGGAGTATTCTTCTATCATGAAGAATGATGTTTGGGAGGTGGTGCCGAGGCCCGAGGGAAAATCCGTGGTTACTTCCAGATGGCTTTACAAGGTAAAGCATGCTGCAGATGGCAGCATTGAGAAATTCAAAGCGAGGTTTGTGGCTAGAGGGTTCTCCCAGGTAGAGGGAGTTGATTATGAGGAGACCTTCACTCCCGTGGCTCGATATACTTCGATCCGCTCCATTATATCGATAGCAGCAGATATGGGTTGGAAGATCCACTAGATGGATGTGAAGACCGCATTTCTCAATGGCTTCATACAGGAGGAGGTGTCCATTGAGCAGCCACAGGGCTTTGAGGTGCATGGGAAGGAGTCCCATGTGTGCAGACTGAAGAAGGCCCTTTATGGCCTGAAGCAAGCTCCCAGAGCTTGGTACTCCAGGATAGATACTTACTTGTAGAAGATGGGTTTCACAAAGAGTGAGGTAGATCCAAACCTTTACTATATTGTGATAGGTGAGGAGCCTCTCATTCTGGTGCTGTATGTGGATGACTTAGTCATTACAGGTGCAGAGAGACTCATAGAGCACTGCAAGAGATATCTTGCGGCAGAGTTTGAGATGAAGGAAATCGGCTTGATGCATTACTTTTTGGGTTTGGTGGTGTGGCAGGAGGAGGGGCATTTCTTCCTGGGACAGGGGAAGTATATTGTGGACATCCTTGGCAGATTCCACATGGAGGATTGTAGACCCATGTCGACACCGATGATCACCAACTCGAAGAAGCTTCATGCTTCGGATTCTGAGTTGGTGGATCCCACATTGTACGTGACAACGATTGGTTCCTTGATGTATTTGGTCAACACTAGACCTCGTATATTTGTTTTGGTAAATAATAATGATGAGTCGGCTTTATGTGTGAGCTCAGGGCGTTCACTGGTACAAACACATTTCCTATGTATACTTGTGGACAAGATTATACTTGATTACAGGCAGGGGGATGGAGTGAGATTGGCAAAGTACACTGGATTCGACAAGGTGTTGTGCTTCCTGATAGGAAGAGCACTGTGTATGTCAAGTTAAAACTCTGGCAAGAGGCCATGGTTCAAACCCTCGAAGCAGCATTGGCAAAGAGTACTTGAGTTCAGCTGAAGCATATGGCAAATGCTGGCCTATTATTAGAGCTATCCGGGTTTCCAAGATGGTTGGTTTATTTTACCGTCACCATGATTTTATGATTGGATAATCGCATGTGCATTAAACTCACGGAGAATCCAGTATTTCATGACAGGTCAAAGCATATCTGGATCAAATATCACTTCATCAGAGACTATGTTCAGAAAGGAGCTGTGAAGCTTGAGTATATTCCCACTGATGAGCAGGTTGCAGATATTCTTACCAAAGCCTTACCACGTGGCAAGCATGTCTACTTCAGAGACAAGATGGGTGTGGTGAGGAACACCTTCCTCAGTAAGAGGGAGTGTTGAAATTTGGTACCGGAGGACAGGTGGTTCCCTAAGGCTTTGATCTTTGGCCTAGGGAAAAGTGTCCAAAAGAATTTAATTTTTCTCCTAAAGTGACTTTATAATTTTTATAAAGTCAAATCTAATTTAAAAGTGAATTTATGTGATAAAGTTACTAAAGTCTAATTTTAAAGTGACTTTAATAAAGTCAATGTAAAATTAGAAAGGAAAAGTGACTTTGGAAATAAATGACTAAGTGGGTCTTTATTAAAGTGGGGTGAATTAAAAAATAGAAAGTGAGATTAAAATGAGCATTTAATCTCAGCCCTAGATCTCAATCTATTTCAGCCATTGGATTTAGGGATTCCCCAAAAGTCACTTAGGGTTAGGTTAAAGGAGGAAAAGGTCATTCATTCTTTCATGAGCAGATTGAGAGAGGAAGAGAAGGAGAGCAAGGGAGATTTCTGAGCAGAGAGGAGAAAGAGAGCAGCTGATAGAAACTTCAGCAAAGTCCGTACAGCAGCAAGGAGGCACGGGTTCCAAGGCAAAAATCCGTACAGCAAGTGTTGGGCACATTTTTCGAGGGAGAGAGGCATAGTTTTAAAGGACAACCGTACAGCAGCTTCAGAATTTAATTCTGGGCAGATTCTGAGCACAGAAATCGAGGAGAGAGACTGCTGCTTGGTGGTACAGATTTTTGGAAATCCGTACAACAGCTGTACAATCAGTTTCGGCACAGATTTCAAGGCAAAGGAGCGCAGATTTTGAGGAGAAGAAGCAGCTGGGTTTTCCGTACAGTCCGTACAGCAGTACGGCCGTACAGTTGGGCACAAAAATCGAGAAGCTCATTTCAGCATTTAATGCTGTCATAAATGCTGTAAAATTTCTGTTTTGGGTTTTTACTGTTTTGCACGTTTTCCAAGGCGGAGTGAATGCACGGAAATCGAGATAAGTACTATTGTTTAGTTGCTGAAATTTTTGCTGTAATTTCTGCCTCTCTGTAAAAGCATTTTCTCAGAAATAAGAAGGAGCTCTCAAGACTGGTTTTCCCCAAGAGTTGTAGGGGGTTTTTCCAGGGTCACCTTGACCAAAAATCTCAGTGTTCAAATGTGTTGAATGACTGTTTCAGCTTGCTGTGTGTTTTGTTTTATTTCTGCAGTTTCAGCATTCTGTAAAAGTTTTCCAGAATTTGTGTTTCAGCAAAGTAATTTGTGTTTTAGCAAAGTAACTTGTGTTTCAGCAAAGTGATTTCTGTTTCAGCAAAGTGATTGCTGTTTCAGCAAATAAAAATTATTTTTTCTGAGTGTTGAATGTAAGGATATGGGAAAGGGCATTTAACCAAAAGGAGAAATAAGTGATACTGAAACCGGGGTTGGGAAAAACAGGAAATTTCTACAACTTTTAAAACAAAACAATTGTCCAATCATACCTAGCCTAAAATCTTATAACAAAAATCAAGCTAAATCTTGAGGAGAGATCCCTCTCCGGAATTTAGGAAGGCTAGATCCTAGATTTCAAAAGAGGTTCTTGGTTACCCCTGGTTTTCTTCAACTATAAATCCTCATCCCACAACCTGAGAATTACTAGGGTGATAGCATACTGGCGACCATACTGGGGAACTAACCATTCTCCAGTTTTAAGTTTAATATTTGAGGAAGATTTTTTTAAACATATATTTTCTACTTTAGGATTAAGTTTAAAGGTTGTGGGTATTTATAGAATAATCATTCTGGCTCCAAAGAAAGTCTATTATACTAGATCCAACCCTAATCCCAACCCTACAGATATAGTAGACAATCCGGACCAGATAGGAAAAAAGAAAAAACAAACTGTTAGTTCAGAAACTGAAGTATCCTTGAGAAGGGCTGATTCTTTACCCAAATAATTAGTAAGCTTATCAGATATTGAATTTGATTTAAAGTTTGAAAAATCATTATTTAGAACCAAGTCTGAAACTGATTTAAAGGAAACTGTTATAAATCCTGTTTTTACTTCTTTTGTGAATGAGAAACAGAAAGTTATTTCAGCACCTATTAAATCAGACCAAACTGAAATTCAAAGTCCAGTAGAAAGGATAAGTGTTACACGAATTAGGGACATTGATGAAGCTATTAAATTAGCTAATTTTTTGTCCCAATTTAAACCTCCAGTTTCTCAACTATCCACCACCATCTTTCCAACAGCAGATTCTACTCTGTATGCTGCAACTTCATTTACAGACTCCACTGTCAGTTCACCCCCAGAGTCTGTCAGTCCAAAGTTGCCTTTGCAGCCTAGGATCATATATTCGTCATATCCTCAATCCACCGTCAGTTCCTCCACAGGACCATTTATCCCTGAGCTGCCTTTGCAGCCTAAAGTAGTATATCCATCATTTACTCAGTCCATTACATTCACTACCACTCCACCCACTATCTTCATAAGCACTTCATTTATATTCCCTAGCCATACCACTTATTTTTCATCCCCTTATCCCAGCGCTTCAAGTACAGCCTTCAGCACATCTACTGTTGTAACCAGCACTATCCCTGCCACTACTACTGTACCTCCTAGTTTAGCAAAAATCCAAGCCATGGTAGCTAGATGTGCTCCCTTGGTCTTACCTCAAAATCTCCATGACATGCCCCAAGTTTACCAAAAGGATATCCCATTATTTGATAATTGTTCACAAATTATTGCACAACAACATATCACTAGAATGAATGATTTTTGGGAAATTTATGAAATAGATGAGTCTGATGTTAGAATGAGGTTGTTTGCACAAAGCTTAACTGGAGAAGTAAAAACATGGTTCAGAAATCTAGGTGCTGGTAGTATAGTAGACTTAGATGCCTTTCACAGAGCTTTCCTAAATAAATGGGAAAAGAAGAAGAATTCCTTACAAATATTGTCTGAGTTTGATGCTGGTAAAAGAACTCCTACTGAGTCTGTCCAAGACTTTTGTACTAGATACAACAGTATTTACAATTCTATTCCTGCAGATCTCAAACCAACTCTATATTCCGTGTTGCTCAAATTCCCTGACTGTTTTGATGTAGACATGGCCTATCAACTTAGGGAAAGGGATGTAGACACCCTAGAACAAATGCAACTGAATGCTGTTGGAGTAGAAATCAATATCCTTGCTAGAAAAGCCAGACTTAGAAATGAGAGGAGGGTCACCATCAAAGAAGAAGCTTCAAACTTAGATGGTAAATTTGATTTTATTAACAAAACATTAGAAAAAGTAGTTGAGAGATTAGACCACATTAAGGAAACCGCAATGGGACAATCAATCCCAAATCAGGAATCCCAACTACAGAAAAAACAACAATCCTGGGAAAGGTAAAGAACCCCCCCCAGATCAGAACATTAGACCCCCATTCCAAGAGAACTTTGCTGAGAGTTCACAAAGCAATGTTGAGGATGAGGAAGACATCAACATAGTTATGGGGATAGATGAAAGCAATACAATTTTCCTCACTCAGGAGGACCAGGAACTCTTTGAGCTACAACAGTTTAAAGTAGAATCTGGTGAATCCTTCGACTATAAACAAGGTTATGACTTCGCAATCAATGAAATTCACAGCCAATATAACCTTAGGAGCAAGAAAACAAATGAGCCTACTACAAAAAACAATGCTCCAACTCAACAAAGTCAAAACAAAAAGAATACTGAGGCTCCCAAAACGAAACTTTTGCAGATTCTTCCCAGAGAAAATAAACAAAATTCGAACCCACCCAGTCCTAAAAAACAGCGTAGTCCAAAGATTGTAGATATCACTGATGAAGTGGCCCAATCCTCCAAAGATGCCCAAAAAACTAATACCACAAAGGCCACCAATTCAGCAACAGTTACTGATCCAAAAAAGAATACAGTTGACTCAAAATCATCAAATCCTAAATCTTCTGATGAGAATTCCAAATCTGACAAAGCCTTTGTTAACGCTCAAACTGTTCTTGAAAAAACAATCAAGGATAGCAGAAATCAGGAAACTCAAACAAAAGATAAAAGAAAACCTCAAGCTAAAGGTAAAACTGTTGAAACACAAGAAAAATCATCCCAAACAATAGTTCCAAAAGATGAAATAATTCAAGCTATCAAATCTCAGTCAACATTTAACATTCAATCTGAAATCTCCAAGTTAAAGATAGCTGTTCCCTTAGTTGAATTGGCTAAAAATGACTTGTATAGATCTATTATTACTGAAACATTGAATGTAAATGAAAATGAAGATA
Organism: Pinus albicaulis; assembly: GCA_034641835.2. Lineage (NCBI taxonomy): Eukaryota > Viridiplantae > Streptophyta > Pinopsida > Pinales > Pinaceae > Pinus > Pinus albicaulis. Next base: position 1,716,311 of record CM076576.1, on the reverse strand, counting down.
CAATTAATATGAGTGATGATAGACCTGAATTAATCTTTGGTCCAAATGTAGATGGTAAGCATCCAGATGGGTTAGTACCTCCTTTTTATTTAAGTCTTACTGTACATGATCAAATATTACACAATGCTATGCTAGATACCGGAGCTTCCCATAACCTAATGCCAGAGCAATAATGGAAACCCTGAATCTAGACATAACCCGACCATATAAAGATCTGTTTTCATTCGATTCATCTAAAGTCCAATGCATAGGATTGATTAAAGATCTGTGTGTAAACTTAGTCCAATATCCTGGTAAAAGCATGATCATGGATGTTGTGGTAGCTGATATCCCGCCAAAGTATGACATGCTTCTTTCTCGTTCATGGGGAGCAAAGTTGCAGGGATCTCTACAACTTGACATGAGTTATGCTACTATCTCGGTTTTTGGACAGCCCAAAAAGCTTTACAGAGAAACCTTAATGAAGTTTATGATCAGTAGTGCTGAGAGACCTACCAATTACCCAATCTATTCAACTCCTACTGATCTTGATTCCTTTATTCTCTGTAATTCTGATCATAATAACAACCAAACTGAACTCACTGATAAAAAGCCTAAAATAATGGATGATTACATTGGTCATGAAGCTTTATGGCATTTGGATTTTGATGGATCAGTGAATAAATCAGGAGCTGGAGCTGGTGTATGGATCACCAACATTGAAATTAGCCATTCGCAAGGACATGTCTTTAGATTGAATTTCAAATGTACCAATAACATGGCTGAATATGAGGCTTTAATCTTAGGTCTTCAAATCATTAGAAAATTGGGAGGACAAAGAATATTAGTCATGGGAGATTCAGAGTTAGTTATCAAGCAAATAAACGCAGAATACTCTGTTCACAATCCCAGACTGGCCAGATACAGGGACACAGCACATGATTTGGTTGAAGATTTGTTAGAAAGCAAGTTTGCTATCATTCCTAGAAAACATAATATGCAAGCCCATTGTTTAGCAACCTTTGCTAGCACTTGCAAATTTCCATTTTCACCAATACAAAAATGCACTGCTGAAATCAAACACAGACCTATTGTTCCAGATAATGTAAAATACTGGCAAATTTTCTCAGAAGATGAACAAATCTATCACTTTTTGAACAATGAGCGAGAGTTTCAAAATTGCCAAATTGATAATGACTGTAAGATTCACCTTGTAACATAGATTCAAATTCTTGTCAAATAGATGATTTAGATGTACATAATTTTGATAAACCTACTATATTTACTCAGAGTGACATAGATGACTTGGAAAAAGTAGATATAGAGGAAATGATGGAAGATGAACCAGATTTGATAGATTTAACACATAACATTTCACCCAGAGGTTTAACTCCCTTAGAAAACTTGTTTGATTCCAATGATGTGCCCAAAAGGCCAAAAATGGAACCAGTCAGGTCTGATATAGAGGAGTGTAACATAGGAACAAATGAAAAACCAAAAATGATCAAATTATCAAAGTCCTTACCATTAGAAGAAAAGGTTAAATACATAGAACTTTTGAAAGAATATCAGGATGTTTTTGCATGGGGTTATGAAGATCTGAAAACTTACAACAAAGACATAATTCAACATAAGATTCCTTTGAAAGAAAATCAAAAACCTTTTCAACAAAAACTAAGAAGGATTAATCCAATTTTGTTACCTTTAATCGAGAAAGAGGTTAAAAGAATGTTTGATGCACAAATAATTACACCAGTCAGATATTCTGATTGGGTATCTAATTTAGTGCCCACCAAAAAGAAAACACGAGAAATTCGACTGTGTATAGACTTTAGAAATCTCAATAAAGCTTCCTTGAAAGACAATTACCCGTTGCCTAAAATGGATCATATTTTGCAGAGGGTGGCAGGTTCTTCAAGAATTTCTTTACTAGATGGTTTCTCTGGTTATAATCAAATTCTAGTTCATAAAGATGGTCAAACTAAAACTTCATTTACCACTCCATGGGGCACTTTCATGTATGTGAAAATGCCTTTTGGATTGAAAAATGCAGGAGCTACTTTTCAGAGGGCCATGGATATTGCCTTTGCTAAGGAGATCCATGAATTTTTAGTTATCTATCTTGATGATATTACTGTCTTTTCAAAAACAAATGATGAACACTTAGATCACCTAAGACAAGTCTTTATCAAGTGTAGAAAATATGGTATATCCCTTAATCCTAAAAAGACTCTTTTCGAACTAGAAGAAGGAAAATTGTTAGGTCACATAATCTCCAAAGAAGGCATTAGAATAGACCCCGCAAGAATTGAAGCTATTTTGAACATTCAACCACCAAGAAACATAAAATAAATTCAAGCATTCTTGGGTAAAATCAATTTTTTAAGAAGATTTATCTCTAATCTGGCTGAAATCATAAAATATCTCAACGATATGCTTAAAAAGGACTTTGCAATAAAGTGGATAGTAAATGCCAAACAATCTTTTGAATCCATAAAACAGGCCTTGACAAAGGCACCAGTCCTCATCATCCAGATTATACAAAATATTTCATAATATTTTCCTTTGCATCTGAACACACCATAGTTGCAGTTCTTCTGCAGAAAAACAATCAAGGTTTTGAACAACCAATTGCATTCTTTAGTAAAGCCCTTAGAGATGCACCTCTGAAGTACAATATAATGGAAAAACAGGCTTTAGCCCTGGTTAAAGCCATAAAGGATTTCAGAATTTACATACTTCATTCCCACATCATTGCATATGTCCCCAATGCAATAGTCAAAGACATTCTGACACAAGATGGACCTGATAGTAGGAGAGGAAAGTGGATTGCCACTATCCTTGAATACGATCTGGAAATCAAACCAACAAAGCTCATTAAAGGGCAAGGTTTAGCCAGATTGATGGCTGAATCCAATTGTAATGCTTTAGATATAAATTTCATTGCACAAATAGATGACCAGGAGGAGATGGCGACTCCATTGATTAGTGAGGCCTATCTAGACTCACCATGGTACTCTGATATTATATTTTTACTAACACATTTACAAGCTCCTCCTGGGTTAACTAAAGCCAAAGCAAGATTCATCAAACAGAAAGCAATGAGGTTTTGTATCTTAAACAATGCACTTTACTGGAAAGAAAATAGTGGGATTTTACTAAATTGTTTATTAAAATCTGAGGCTGACAAAATTCTTGAGGAATTTCATGCAGGTGACTGTGGAAGCCACCTATATTGGAAGAGTACGGCAAACAAAATACTGAGAGCTGGTTTTTACTGGCCAACTTTATTTTCTGATGTTAAAAAATTTGTTACCGCCTGTCACAAATGCCAAATTTTTGAAGGGAAAAAGAAACTATTGCCCTTACCTCTTAAGCAACTGAAAAGCCATTTCAAGAATGGGGGTTAGACTTCATTGGTGAAATCCATCCTCCATCCTCAGGCCAACATAAATGGATTTTAATTGCTACAGATTACTTTACCAAGTGGATAGAAGCCATTCCTACTAGGCAAATCACTGATTCAGTTATAATCTCATTTATAGAAAGTAATATTTTATCAAGATTTGGATGCCCACATAAGATTATTACTGACAATGCAGCTGCATTAAAATCCAAGAAAATGATTTATTTCTGTCATAAATACCATATTACCTTAGGTCATTCCACAACATATTATCTCCAAGGTAATGGTTTAGCCGAATCATCAAAAAATTACTTCAAAAAAACAAAAAGACCTGGAACAAAAAGCTAGTCTATGCCTTATGGGCTGATAGACTTACACAAAGAAGTTTATTGGAACTTCACCTTATCAGATTGTCTATGGAATGGATGCAATTTTCCCCTCTTCCTTGGGTGTTCCAGTCATGAAGATTATCCAGGAATCACAGGTGGAAACAAATGATATTCAACGAAGAATCAATGAAACCGTACATCTTGAACAAACTAGGGAAGAAGTTTATGGAAAATCACAAGTTTTACATGATAAAATCAAAAAGATTTTTGATAAAAGGGTTAAAGAAGATGATTTTTTCATTGGAGATCAAGTTTTGAGATGGGATTCATGGAGAGAGGATAAAGGCAAACATGGAAAGTTTGACTTTCTATGGCAAGGACCCTATGTGATATATGGTTATGGAGGTAACAATTCATTTTTCATCAAGAATTTGGATGGAACTGAACTCCAAGAAGGACCAGTGAATGGTAGGATGCTGAAACACTACTATTCTTCAGAGTCACTCAACAGTTAGATTGATTTACTTTATCATTGTAAATATTCATAGCAAGTGTGTAGATTGGATTGGAGATTTTATCTACAAAGTTGAAGCCCGGAGAGAAGGCCCTAAGCTTTGCAGTATAAAATGTCATAAGTATGAATTGTTGCAGAAAACAGAAGACAATTACAGGATCACCAAGGTCAAAGATGAAGGCTACTGATCTCAGAGTTTTTGACATTCCACCAGGAAATGCCATCCCCAAGTGAAGCCGATGTTAGTGACCTATAAATATAGGATTCATAATTTTGACTTGACTAATGGTAGTCTTGTAAATATGTACAAACTTTGCTTTCTGCAAATTATTTCCCATATTTTAAAAAAAAATAAAAAATAAAAAAATCAAAAAGAGGGTAAAAAGTGCTAAAAGAAAAATCAAAAGACTTAGAAAAAATAGTATACCCCAAAAGAAAAAAGATGAATAAAACATGAAAGTATGCAAGTCTAAATGCCACTACTTTTACCTTTTGCAGTTGATTATGGCAGAGTGTCAATAAATGCCATAATCTGTGATGAGTTGAACAATTTAATCTTGACTCGTCATCTTTCAATTTCAAATGTCGTAGATAGAGAATAAACAATTGTCATACAGTTGAATCATGACAATTCATTAGTTAGGTAGAGAATAAAAGAATCCAACAGTTTAATCTGGATTCTTGTTTGAAATAAGTGTAGAATTAGAATAGTTTACTGCTTTCAAAAAAAAAAAAATGTTGTAAGGTTGCTAGCTCAAATGCACCTGATTAAAATAGAAGGAAAAATGTTAGAAGATAATGACTGGGTAGGTAGAAGAAGGTGGGAGACATCATTGTAAATATATTTCACTAGGCTACAAATAACTAATTTCCCCTTCCCATAGCAATTTGATATTCTAGACTATCAGTCAAAGAGGCTCAAGGCATTTCCTTGACTTTTTTTGGGACCGGACCCAAGGCTCGAAGACTAATTAGTTGAAAATGTTAAGTTTCTATATTAATCCCATAAATTTTCATCATTTACCCCTTCATGCACTCATCATCATTTAACTTTATAAGTGGGAACTCTTTTTTTACTTAAATGTTACATAAAGTCCCATTTGAATAACTTCCTCCATTTTTACAAGGCATAAATCCCACAAAAAACATGATATACCAAGTTAAAAGTGAATGTGTTATGAGAATAAAGCTTTACTCTAATTTTCACTTTCCTTAGTTTTATTTATGAATTTTGAGTATTCATTGTCCCTTTTTATATTAACACTTAACATATTTTATTAACTCCCTATCAATTATCCTAGTCTTATTAATATAGCTCCCTTTTATTTAAATACCCAAAAACCCCCTTATTATATGCTTTTGTGTCAAAGATATTAAACAAATGTTGAAAAACATCCCGAAATTACCCCTTTGACACAAAACTACCCATAAAAATATTCCCGATTTCCCTATAGTTATTTAGCCTTTTTGGTTTAAAGTAACTATATAATAAAATACAAAGAAAAAGCTTTCGGAGTGTAAATGTATCAAATGCAAAATGAAAACCTTTGCCTTTCCCCCAAGCTTTACCCAAGGTTAACGCCTTAACCTCACCCCTTTCCCCCCGATATATAACCCCTTACCATAAGATTAAACCTTGGTTAATGATTTAAACCCGCTCCATTCTATGTGTAAACTCCTTTTATACATAAAAACCCATAAAATAACTATACGCGCCCTCGCAGTCATTCTCAACCCTTCGATCATTTGTATAATCCTAATCTAACGATCTACATTGAGTGCGATCATTGGGCCTCATGCCCCACCATTCCCTATCGCATTGATTTTAAACCGTCGATCTTCTCTTATCAAATCAACGACGCATGTCAAAGTACCCGGTTCCACCTTATTTCCCCGCAGCTTCTCGATGCATCTCAGTCGTTCGCATCGATGAATCAAATCCGATGGTGCGGATCCCATATTGCATTATAAAAGTGATCGGGCGAAGTGTGTTAAAAATTTTGCGATAAAAGTTGTTTCCCGAAACCATCGCCTGCTACGTGTCATATTTTTATTGCATCGCATTGCAAAAGCGAAAAACCGTTTACTGCTCAGAAGCAATGCGATAACCACTTATGGTTTCGCCTTCAAACGTGCAAAACCGCTCCTGCCATTAATATCAACCTGCAATAAATGTTATGTATTGATAAGACTTAAGGTTTCAACCTTGGTTTTTATCGTTTACATGCATTTCCGCCTATGCCCTTTCAGAAAACTACTCCTGACACCATTGCTGAGCTTTTGCGAACCAATTCCTCATTTTAAAAGCCATTTCTCCTCTGAAATTTTCCTCCGAATGCTCTCAGTATCCTCTATCAAACAGCTGCAACCAGTTTGAAGACTGGTACCATCTGCAACCCTCTTCGACGGTAACAATACCTGTTCAAAGGTATTTTTCAATAATCCAACCAGCAAAACTTCAATTTCAAAGGATTAAATTAAACCAATTTGAATTTAAAAGCCAAAAGTACTCATTTGAGAGTACTCAAACCTTGAAAAAACAGGGGAAACCTTGTCAAAATTCTCCAGAATTTGCCACTTCCGCCTGAAGAATTTTGATCATCCAAAAGACATTTCCACAGTTGAAATACCTTTGAATTACTGAAAAATCCATCAAAATTCCTTTCCAATCTTCTGTACATTGCAAATCTACATTTTCCTCCTAAAACCCTCGCCCAGATTCTGAATTATTCCCTAGAAGCAGCTTAATTGACCTACTGTTTCCCAAAAGAGCTGGGCAAACAGTTTAATCTTGCTCAGTTTCATCTGAAATGACAAAAAAACAAGTCACTCCTAGGACTGGAGGTCCCAAACCTTAGAAGCCTGCCTCCAACAAACTTCCAAACCCCAAACCTTCCAAAATTGATAAACCTACTCCTGTCCTAACTGTAGATTCTATTGAGGTAGTCAAACCATTGCAACCACATATCACCTCTGAGGAGAACAATCCCTTAATTGACTTAGATTATAGAATCGCTGATGCTACCTTAGAATTTGATCTTCTTGAAGTACATAGCTGGTGTCAGGAAAAATTTGAGAAAAAAGTGGCAAATGATATACCTGTATGGAACTCCAACCTGCCTAAATACATTGTTCCCATCACACATCCAACTCAAGATTTCATTAGGTTGTGTCAGATGCACTATATCCCTGACCAGAGATGCATGGTGAACAAAGATAGTGAGGTCCTGTTTTACATAACTGTTGAAGCAATCAATGATATGCTCTAACTAAGTCATGACCCACGAGTAGTATCATTGTCAATTGAAGATTTGACTCAGATGTATTTAGACCTGGATTTCCCTAAGAAGTTTGGAATCCTTCAAAACTTCATGCCTAATCATGTCAACCTTCCTAAGGTAAATCCACCTTATGATACTTTTGACTTCCCTGAGGGCTCTAGACAAATAATTTCCATGCTGTCATTCATTCTAGGATATGTTAATGATGAATTTACAAATGCCTCCATTTTAGGGTTCCTCTCTACTTTGTCTCTTGGACAACAGCCAGATTTGGTCTTTAACTTTGCCAAATTTATTGCTGATAATATACATTATCAGTTAATAAAATTATCTGATGAAGAAGTGTTCAGATATACATCATATCTATTACATCTCTTCCTATTTTCTAAGGCAGTTAATTTTCCAATTGCATTACAGAAGATGGATGTGGAGGGCAAACCTCTTTCAGTGATATTCTAGACCTCTCTACTCAGGAAAAACAACAGTGAGTACAACTACAAGGACTTCAATGATTTGTTTATCAAACCTGCCATGAGTGTGTTGAATAAAGCAAAACCACCAAGCATTAATGAAGAAATCAAAATAATTTTACAGTTGTCTGAAAACTATAAGGTTGGAGACTGGTATTTGTACAAGAATCATACAGAAATCAGAGTATATGGTGCACTTTTGGGTCCTTACAAATTACCCAAGTTTCTTACTACTAGACTTTTTGCCTTGGAATACTTGAGACAAATTTTAAATGCAGATGCAATCAATTTCATAGCCTCCAAAAAGAAAGCACAGTTCAAGCTAAAAAGTCAAATTGGCCCCTTCATAGTCAACAACAAAGATGCTTTGAAGGAGGTAACCAGTAGATTATCAACATTCAAGTTCTAGGAAAGCTTTTACTGGAGCTATCACCCTCAAGGTATTTTGAATAACCTCAGGGTCAAGTGTAAATTAACTCCATTCCTTCATGAGTCAAAACCTCTAATTGAAAAATATGCCAATCAAATGGAATGGGTTGCAAACACTTTAATTGATGATGATCAGGAAATACAAACAGACAATCTGCAAGAAAATCAGATGGACAATACACAGATGGTTACAGTTAACCAACCAGCAGAGGTATCTAATAAAAGGCCTAGAAAAGAAGAAGGCTATTTGGCAGAGACAATCATTGAAAATAAATTTAAAACAATCTACAGCAAAATGGCCAAAATGACTACTATAGAAGGAGTCATAGATGTAGATGAAAATAATGGTCAGCAAACAGATGATGAGGCCACAATGATTGTTAATGAAACACTCAGGGAAATTCATAATGAACAGGTACAAACACAGGGAAAAGGCAAAGAAATGATTGAAGCAGAAATGAATACAGAAACTCCCTCCTCCTCTAAAACAGCAGGAGAAACTGATTCTGATATTCAGAAAAGGTTCAAGCAGATCAGGGAAAAAAAATGAGGAAATCAAGAATGAAGTTTATTCTAAACTTTTGAAAGAAAAACCTGGAGATAAAGACAGACTTGTAACAACCTTTGATTACTTAACAAATAAAATGATCATGTCTTTTCTCCAGCCAGTAGTAGCAGATCCAAAGTCAGCAACAGACTACAGGAAAACAGAATTTGAAGTGAATGCTGATACTATACATGAACTAGATCAGATTGAGTTCCATAGAAGTGCTTCAGAGATGCTGTATTCGAAGGTAGTGAGCAAAACCATGAGTGCTACTATGCTTCAAAAGACTGTATTTAATTTGCAAACTCAAATGAAATTAGATAAAGCATCTCTACATGCTAAGGATTTGAGGATAAAATCCTTAGAAGATTTGGTGATATAAACTGCAGCAAATCCCTCCAATACTGAAGTTGCTAAGAATTTGATAAGGCAGAAGAATGAGGATATTGTTGCCTTGAGAAAGCAACTCAAGTTGCCACAGAGTGAGCACCCTCAAGCAAAATAAGTTCTTCAGGAAAAGACAGAGAAGGAGGAAACTATGCAACTGGTTTTGAAGATGACAACTCAGATTGAAGATATGGAAAATCAAATAGAATCTTTAATGCAAGAAAGTGAAACATTGACGAAAGCTCACAAAGTCTCCATTCCCACAGTTATTCCAACTGTAAGTACAGCTGTACCCTCTACATTGGCCGAACATTTGGCACCAAAAGGAGTATTGGCAACTGCAGTGTCAATCACTTCTAAAGATATCTCTGCCACTTCTTCATCCACATCACAGGTAAATCCAACAGGAGAAACAACTGCCATAGTAAAGGCTATGGAAGACATGTCCTTAAAAGATAAAGAGATAATCAACTTAAAAGGCACCATTAGAAATCTTGAAACATCTAAAAGAGATGCATTGATTACATCCAAACGACATGAGCAGAGAGCCAACAGATTGCAGGAACAGGTAAAAATTCTTCAACAACAGGTTAATCTCACTGAATAGGTATCTTACATCAAGAATTATCTTTGGAACAACATCATTCAAGGCATACATTCTCAATGGCCTTCCATCCAAATTATTTATGAACAAAAAGAGTTACTCAAAGCAACACAAATAGAAATTCAAAAGACAAAAGAAGAACTGGCTGATAAACCTGCTCAAGCTTTGAGGCTTATTACATTTCTAAATAGCAAACACAGGGAAGAGCTTAAAGAGCTAAAAATTCAGGATAGAACTGAAAGTATACTACAAATCAAGAAAGTCCTGAATAAGAGAAATATGATGAATAATTTGAAGGACAGATGCAAGGACATGAACTTAGCAATCACAAGATTTTGGGCCAAATACACAGTACTAGCACAAGTTGGCCTTCCAGACATTCATGCTTTGAATGAAAAGTTAATGGCACAGAAGGATTATGACAACAAAATCAGGGCTTATGCCAAAGAGCAGGTCAGCAAACCTTTACCACAAGGGTCTCCAACTGGTAAAGTCATTTTGGAATATTTTGATAACTTGTTCTTTTTACAAAATGAGATCAAACATATTTTCATGGTTAAGCCCAATTTTGCTAAGTATACAGAGGCAGATGAAAGTTACAGGAAATTGAAGAGTATGAGAATTCCCAGTGCAGAACAATGGCAGGAATTCACTGACTTAATCTAAAGATTTGCAGTGAAAGTGTATCAGGGTCAGAAACAGAGTCAAAGAGTATCAGTAAAAACACCTTTTTACTGCATATTATTATTTATTTTACAACAGTGAAAGCAGTAAAAAGGCAGCGTAAAGAGTATCAGTGATAAAGCACAGGTGAAAGGATGTGAAATGGAAAGAGTGTCTTTCAAGTTATCTTCAAAAAATATCTTTTTCCAAAATGCCAGCAAGCATTTCCAGCAGCTACAACCCAACAACAAGTTAAGATAATTAGTCCTATTTTTTATTGATAAGAGGACAACTTGCCAGTTTGTTTTGCAGCTGTCCCTCTTTCTATGTAATAAACTTTATATTTTGCCTAGAGATATTCCTACATGTCTCTCAGATATTTTGTAATAATTTTTGTATAAATACTTCTATTTTTGAAGTATTTTGTGTGGAATAAAATTTGTCAAGACTACTATAGACATTTTGCTAGATATATTGAAGTTTGTGTGAGTCGATTTGTAAAGCAACAGACTGGAACTAAGACTAAAGACATCATAACTCAGGATTCTTGTGCTGACCAGATAAGTCAAGTATTTTCTTGTTTTCACTGTTTATCTTTAAAAAAGTTCCATACATACATTTGAATGTTTTCTGTCTTTAATGATTAACTAGGAAAGCTTAAACAGGATTAGTGTTAAAAAACTCCCTGTTTTTTACTAATTATTCATTGTTATGTTTTCTGTTCATAACCGGACTTAAGAATTCTTAAATGCTCTTAGTCCTTGTTTGACCCCTCTCTTTCATCTTCATTTTTGTAACTTAAGGTTTCTTAATTGCCCTTTTGTTCAGATTTCACCCATTTCACCAAAAAGGCGTATTCAAAACCCTTTGAATGTCATCTACCCTTTCCTTAGTACATTTTATCTTTAGACCTTATTTCCTAGCTCTGCTTGCCAAAAAGTTGACTCCATAGCCCAATGGTCTGGTAGATCCCTTTGTGGTTTACCTTGAAGTACCTTTTATTCCCACCGAACTTTCAAAACAAAGCAATTGTCCAATCATACATAGCCTAAAATCTTATAACAAAAATCAAGCTAAATCTTGAGGAGAGATCCCTCTCCGGAATTTAGGAAGGCTAGATCCTAGATTTCAAAAGAGGTTCTTGGTTACCCCTAGTTTTATTCAACTATAAATCCTCATCCCACAACCTGAGAATTACGAGGGTGATAACAATTCCAGCAGTATAATCCTCTGGGATATTAACTCCAAATGGTTGGAAACTTAGTCCCCTTTCCCATAGAGATATCAGTCCCACACATTGGCTAGTTGTACAATCCTCTAATCCAGCAACTCAACCTCAAAAGATAGCAAGTTTCAGCCTAAGGAAATGACGATTTACTCAGCGCTTTAAGGGTGCAAACTTGACCCCCATTGAGGTACTGCTCTCATCCAACAAGCAAAGTATACTCGACCTTGTATGAGATATATGACTCAGCTAGCAATACAAAGGGAATTCAACCCTTCTCCTTGACAATATCCATGTCTTGCAATAAGAGAGAGTTCTCAGCCTTCTTCTAGCGTATCAGTCCAGCCACTAGAGTGGCCACAACTCGGCCAACATTGAAGAAGATACTCGGTGCTTTGGTGCAGACTTGATCAACAAACACAATAGGTAGTTTGGCCCCTTATGTAAGGCAGGACTTAGCTCATAAGTGTTCTTGGTGCCCATGGCCAGCTATAGCAGAGATATTTTGCCTCCTTGGCAGTGAACTCCATCCTCTTGTGGCTTCGATTGTGGGTTTCGACCGACAAGGAATAGGGGACTTTGACCTTCCCAAAATGGCTTAGATTTGGACTCTCCACCACAAAGATACTCAGCTTGTCTAAGAAATATAGAATAGCAAAAGTCAGTTTATAAAATCAATTGATAATACCACTTACTCCCTTTTGCAAATATCCTCTTTTCCTTGAAACACAATGTCGGAATCCCAGTGATCTTACTTAAAAACTAGCTACTGTTTATAGTTTCAGCACTGAAACTAAACCAGAAATGAGGGTTTCCCAAAACCCTAGACTCTTCCTCAAGAGCTCTCCAGAATTCTAATTTTCAAGTGAGCAAATGCAAGAATGAGGAGAGACTCCTCATTTTCCTTTTTTATAACTCATTTGCCACTTTTGCCACTTTTTAACCTTTTATTTTAATAAATTCACTTTAGTGGGTTTTCTCATTTTATAATTTAAAAGTGACTTTTCATTAGCCTAAAACCCATGTCCCCCTTTTCGCCACTTTAGCTTTTGTAATGTTGTCTCCTAGGCGAATGGTGTTCCCTTGATTAATTTTTCCCGTCCTAGCCTATGGGAACCTTATTATGCTAACAAATCCCCTTCCTTATGTCTCCTAAGTGGATGGGGACATTACAATCCTCTTTGCCCAAGATTGCTTATACTTAATTAACTTTAGTCTTGGATGTTGGAGCACCTATTCACCTTCCTATGTGGCATCTTTAATATGCAAATCTTTCCATTTCACCAGGTACTCCTTTATAGTTCTGCTTCTCAGCGTCCGTTCCCTTACCCCTATAATTTCATTCGAAACTAGGATTAACTCTCCTTCCTCGTCCAGTGGTGGAAGCTTAGTAGAAGTGACTACATGCTGTCCTAGGGCCTTTTTGAGGCTAGAAACATGGAAAACATTATGAATCTTGCACCCCTGTGGAAGCTCTAGCTCATAGGCCACCTCCCCTACACCTCGCACAATCCTATAGGGTCCATAGAATTTGGGTTTCAACTTCTTTGCCTCTTTCATTTGGAGTGATGACTGCCTACAAGGTTGCAGACAAAGATACACCATGTCCCCAACCTCAAAGCTACTCTCTACCCGATGCATATTTGCATGGATTTTTTTGTTGGTTTTGAGCCATTTGCAAATTGTCTTTGGGGACCCATAGTATGTCTTGGCTCTCTTGAAACCAATCCTTAGCTAGTGGGGCTTGACTGTCCCCAAATATCTAATCCACAAATATTGGAGCTTCATATCCATATAGGGTCTTGAAGGGTGTCATTCCAATTGACATGTGGTAAGTGGTGTTATACCAATTTACCCATGCTTTCTATCGACCAGATACGTGTTGAGATTTTTGGAGTGTTGGGGTAGCATCGGATGTGCTCTAGCTCCCAAACTTTGTGGAGGGACTAGGGTACATGAGATCTCCAAGACCCAGAAAGGGATTTGAGAAATTCCATCCTGTTTAAGAGATATTTAATTAATCAATCTTTTTAATTAAGGACCTTAAGTCTAACTTAGGAAAATTAAAAGATTAAAGTTAATTAAATTTAACATGTGCTGAAAATGACTTAAGTCACACACATCAAGCTTTCTTTTAATCTTAGTCGTCGATTCAAGATTAGATCACAACCGTTGGTTTCCCAACGAGAAAAGTATAAAGGAAAGGCTTGGGGTTAGTTAGAACACACACATTGGCAGAGCACTGAGACTAAGCTGGAATTCTAAGGCGTGGTTTGCTAAGAATTTCCAGAAGTGTTTCAGCTGCAGTTGGGTAGTATTGGCGAAAGGGATGATCTGATCCTAGGCCAAGAGTGCAACAAGAGGCAGAGAAGCAGCAGACCGAGCAACACAGAGGGAGCAACAGCTACGCAATGCAACCACAACCCAGCAGAGGCAGCGTAGAGACTTCAGGGGCTACGCAGAGGCTACGCAGGAGGCCAGCAGGGCTGACGCAGGCCCAACCAAGGTAGCGTAGGGGCAACGTAACCTGGTCTGGGGTGATGCATGCCCTTCCTGAGCAGCGTAGGGGCTGACGCAGTCTAGCAGAGCTGACGCTGTGGGCTTCAGAGCAGTGCTGGGGTTTCTGAAGACTGAAAAGAGCTGAGTTCTGTAAATCCCGTTTGAGGGTGTGAATCAGTCAATTTTTTTGTCTCCAGAACAGAGGTATAGCTGCAGTTTTATTTCTCTGTCGGGTTAACCAGTTGTTGCCCAGATTTGTTGTACTTAGACTCTAGTTAATAATAAAACCCTCCAGCAACTAGAAGACCAGTTTTCCGGGGATAGTTTTTCCAGAAAATCCTGTGTCATTTTGTCATTGTGCATGTATTCAATTTAGATCTGTATGTGTGTAGATTGTTAATGTATTTACTTCGATGTTAATGCTAAATATTTCTGATTAATAATTTATTTAAGTAGGTGAAGTAAATCAAGATTTAACAATAAGGTTTCTGCATAAGTATATTCAAAATTTTTCACATGGTATCAGAGCGATTACAGATCTAGCCTGGATCTCCAGCAAGAAGACTGAAGAATCTGTGCTGCAAAAAGCAGCAACAACAACAGAAATTCTGGACTAGAAAAGGCAGCGCAGCAGTAGAAGGAAGCAAAGCCAAGCAAAGGCCAAGGTGACACAGTCTCCACGTAGGCCCAGGCACTTACTGCGCAAAGGCAGTGCAGACAATGTGCTCAGACTGTCTGCTCACGCAGAGGCCAGCCAGGGTAACACAGTCTAGAAGTTGAGCGCTGTTCAGAGTGCCGGAAGCTGAGCTGCAAAGCTTCAGTAGTTGCTGGTGGGGTTAAATTTCTGACGGTGTAGAATCTAGCCTAAGCTAGGTTGACGAAGAGCAGGAGGAGAACAACTTCTCAGAAGATTTCCAGCCAAGGAAATCTGTGTTATGTATATTTTATTATTTATTAATTAGATTTAGTTATCTTAGGTTATTAACTGAAAGGGCATGATCAAAGATCATGCCTCTTCACCAAGGGACACCTTGAGGCTGTATTTAAGCCCAGGCGATCCCTCATTGTAATCATCTCATCTTTTCATCATTAATAATATATATTTATCAGTTTTACCAGAGTTTTTATACTCCATTGGTATCGGAGCCATCGCTCTTTGGATCTGTGTGATCACCCAGAACTGCAATTCCAGAATTGTAGATTTTTAATCAGATTTTCTCAAGATCATAGACAAGACAAGAACAATAGAAAGCCGAGAAGGACATTGAGTTATCGGAAAGGGTTACGTTCCGCTGCCCTTGCCTTGTATTTTCTCCGCAATCACACTTAGTCTATTACCCTCACTTTTCCGCTGCTGCTAATCTATACGCCCCCATCCTCCATTGCCATCCCACTATTCCTCCCTCTCCCGTCATTCCTTCTGTTGTCACTTCCGCCCCCTCTTCCGCCTCTCTCCGCTCTGTCATTCCGTTGCAAAATTCTCAGTCGTCTCTCCTTCCGCCGTTGTTATCCATTCTCTTCTCCCCACTGTTCGACTGCCACTGTGCCATCGTGCCCCGTGCACTGTCGACCCACCAGGTGACCACTCTTTCAACACTGTCATCGACCATTCCCATCACGATTTCCCTGAGCTACATCCGCGGTCATTACCTGTCCCTTCCATTCAGTGCAATAGTTACCATATAAACTCGAATATCATAAAACCCGATCTGTAAACTTCATTTCCGCTGCCGGTTAACAACTCGCTTTGCTTAAAAAAAATCGTGGAAACATTTCTGAACAGTGTTATATAAAACGGCGTGTCTTTTTAAATTGGAACGATATTATAAATCAATCGGTTGGTTTTTTTGAAACGGTGTGTTAAATCGGAACGACATTTTTTTTTTTAATTATATAAAATATATATTATATAGTTAAATTAATAATTATATATATATATATATATATTTTGTAATTATATATATAACAATTATATAATTAAATTATATATATTATATAATTTTTAATTAAAAATTATATATATATAATAATTATATAGTTTTTAAATTTTTTTTTTATTATTTATTAATTAATTAATTAAATAATAATTAATTAATTAATTCAAAAAAAAATTAATTAATTAATTAAATAAATTAATTAATTAATTTTAAAAGAAAAAAGAGGAGAAACTGGCAGAAAGATATTCCCCGCCTCATACACGCTCGATGTCTTCGTCAATGTCGATGGCGGAATTCCAGAAGAAATTAGGAGATCTTGAGAAGCAAATCACTAACAATTCCGAAGAATTCGAAAAAAGATTAGTCAATCTGGAAGGTACAGTTTCAGGGCACTCCAACGACATAAAAAAAATCAATGATACAACAAATCGCATAGAAAGACAAATGTGGCTAAATCATCACGAGACCACAGAAACAATGAAAGAACTTTTCAACAAACTAAATGATAAAATAGATAAGTTGGGTCAGACACAATCCCCAACATCTCCTAACAGAGAACCAAATCAACAAAACAGTACCGCAGATTCAGGGAACTCGGACGAGCATCAGGAAAAAACCGATTTCCCACATCATCAAGAAGATAGTAATGCAGATTTTCAAAACAAGCAGCTCTGGAATGCATTCGCCAATCAATATCCCCTTCTTGTTCCACCATTAGCATATCAGCGCAAAGCCAAGATTGACCTACCCAAATTTGATGGTAATGAAAAGAATAGTGTTGCGTGGCTTAATAAAGCAGAAGAATATTTTGAAATTTATGACATTACTAGTGATGATGAAAAAATTAAACATGCTTCCATGAAAATGGAAGGAGAAGAATATAATTGGTATATGTGGTGGAAAAAGACGACGCTCGCTATCAGTTGGAGGAAATTTAAAGATGCATTCTTCAAAAGGTTTCAAGGCATAAAAGAAGAAAAATTCTTTTCAACGTTTATCAAATTACGCCAAAAAGGAGATGTGGATGAGTACACGCAAGAATGGGAGACTTTGGCAACACGAGTACCCGGATTGTCGGAATCTCGTCTAATCCAGTCTTACATCTCAGGACTTAAAGTCCACATACAAGAAGAGCTAGAACTACATGAAATCACGTCTGTAGAAGTAGCAAGGCAAAAGGCAAAAGCTGCTGAAAAGAAATTGGAAAGACTATCAAAACCAGAAAAAGTATATTCGAGACGACGGTTTCCTCAATCTACAAAAGAAGATAACATGAAATATGTTCCACCACGCCTGCGCGAAGGAGACAAATCTAACTTGGAAATACAAAGAATAAAAGAAGGCAAATGCAAACGTTGTGGCGAAAAATGGGACCCTAAGCACAGATGTGCTAATGGGAAAGAAAAAAATCTGTATAATTGTGAAGCAACTAATGATTCTGACAATGATGATTCAAACATAGAAGGGATAGAAGATACCCTAGAATTCTCCCCTGAAGTAGATGGTGACAGCACCCCGCAAGTGTCATTATCAGCAATGACAGGTATATCACAACCGCAGACACTAAAATTAAGGGGACATATAAAGAAAAACAACGTAATGGTTCTCATAGACACAGGCAGCACACACAATTTTCTAGATTCAACCATGGCCAAAAGACTTAACCTCTTTACCTTTCCTATGCCTAATATGAAGGTAATGGTGGCCGATGGTAAGAAGATTGAACAGGTAGGAAAATGCCATAAAGTCAAATTGCAGATTAAAGACTTTAATTTAGAATCGCCATTCTATGTCGTACCACTCGGAGGAGTAGATGTGGTTTTAGGAATTCAGTGGTTACAAACCTTGGGTACTTATTCGGCCAACCATCAGAAGCAGTTTATAAGCTTTAGGTGGGAAGGGCGAAAGCACAAGCTATTTGGATTCCAAGCCCCAGAAAATCAAATCGTATCATCATCCCAGATGATGAAGATGATCCGAAAGGGAGCGCCAGCCTATATAGTCGAATGTCATCATTTAGAGATGTTATCTACAAAAGTCAACCACGAAGAATCACAGGAGGTACAAGCTATAGTTCAAAAACATGAGAAGGTATTTCAAGATCTACCTATGAAGATGCCTCCTCATAGGGAAATCGAACATACCATAGAAGTTAAGGCAGGATCAAACCCTGTTAACATCAAGCCGTATCGCTACCCACATCACCATAAAACGGAAATTGAGAAGATAATCCAAGACCTTTTAAAATGTGGGGTCATTTCAAAAAGTAAGAGTCCGTATGCTGCCCCAGTTATATTGGTAAGAAAAAAAGACGTATCATTTCGGCTATGCATTGACTATAGAGGATTAAATAAGATAACCATTAAAAATAAGTTTCCAATTCCCTTTATCGATGAAATGTTGGATGAACTCCATGGCGCAAATTTTTTCTCTAAATTAGATTTAAGGTCAGGTTATTACCAGATCCGAATTAGATTGGAAGATATACCAAAAACTGCATTTCAAACACATGAAGGTCATTATGAATTTAAAGTAATGCCCTTTGGGTTAACAAATGCACCAGCTACGTTCCAAGCCACTATGAACGAGTTATTTCGCCCATATCTCAGGAAATTTGTATTAGTATTTTTTGATGATATCTTGATTTATAGTAAAACTTGGAGGGAGCATTTGCAACACTTGGATAAGGTTCTCACATTACTAGAAGACCATCAATTTTATGCAAAAAAATCCAAATGCACCTTTGGAAAAGAAGAAGTTGAATATCTGGGACACCTAATATCCCATGAAGGAGTAAAAGTGGATCCTTCTAAGATTAAGGCTATAAAGGAATGGAATAAACCAGTGAACATATCCAAGCTCAGAGGGTTTTTAGGATTAACGGGATATTATCGAAGATTTATTAAAGATTATGCGCATCGAACTGCACCTCTTACAAATCTTTTAAAGAAAAATTCCTTTAAATGGAATGAAGAAGCAGGGAAATGTTTTGAAGATTTGAAGGAAGTAATGGCTAATGCACCAGTATTGGCAACTCCTGACTTTTCTAAACCATTTATCATTGAATGTGATGCCTCGGGATTCGGTATTGGTGCAGTATTAATGCATGAAGGGCACCCTATTGCTTTTGAAAGCAGAAAATTAAACAAACGTGAGCGTCTCAAGTCCACATACAGTAAGGAAATGCTCGCAATTATGCATGCATTAGCCAAATGGAGACAATATCTGTTAGGAAGTAAATTTTCCATCCGAACTGATCATAACAGTCTTCAGTATCTCCTTCAGCAAAAAACACTCTCTGAAGAACAACAAAAGTGGATCGAGAAGATTGCCGCTTTTGACATGGAGATATTACACAAAAAATGAAGGACAATGTAGTAGCGGATGCCCTGTCTCGAAAAGATGAGGAAACAACATTACTTGCAGTTTCAATTGTAGTGCCTGAATGGCTTAATGAGATTAGAAGTGAGTATGCCAAAGATCCGGACATGTTGGCTATAATCAACAATCTCCCAGGGAATTCAAAATTTGAATGGAAGAACGATATCTTATGGTACAAAGGGAGAATTTATCTAAATTCCAAATCCAAGTTTATATCAAAAATACTCAAAGAATCACATGATTCCATGTCATCAAGACATGTAGGATATTTCAAAACCTACTACAATGCGCGTCAGTCATTTTTCTGGAAGGGTATGAGTCACGATATTCAAAAATATGTTGCAGAATGTGACAAGTGTCAAAGGAATAAAACTGAAAACATTATGACACCTGGTTTACTTCATCCCTTAAATATTCCGGCCCAGAAGTGGGAAGAAATATCGATGGATTTTATTGAAGGATTGCCGGTATCAGATGGTAAGGATAAAATCTTCGTTGTAGTAGATAGACTCACTAAGTATGCTCACTTCATCGCTATTAAAAAAACAAACTCTGCAAAGCAAATTGCAGAGATATTCTGCAAATATATTTATAAACTACACGGCTTTCCGAAGGTTATTGTTAGTGATAGGGATGCCAAATTTAAAGGAAACTTTTGGAAGGAATTGTTCAACCATGTTGGAACCTATCTCAATATGAGCTCAGCTTATCACCCTCAAACAGATGGGCAAACAGAGGTTGTTAATAAATGTTTGGAAGCCTACCTACGGTGTTATGCTACAGAGAAACAAAACAAGTGGGTCCAATGGTTGCATCTTGCTGAATGGTGGTATAATTCTACTTACCATACGTCGACAAAAATGACTCCGTTCCAGGCTCTATATGGATATGAGCCTCCGAAGTGGAAAGATTTTGCTTCAATTCAAACTAATTTGCCAGCAGTAAAAAATCAATTAGAAGAACACCAAAAGGTCGTCCAAATTCTAAAAGATAATTTGAGTGTTTCATAGAATCGTATGAAGCAACAAGCTGACCGTAATCGCACTGAGAGATCATTTGAAGTTGGAGACTGGGTGTTTGTCAAGCTTCAACCATACAAGCAGTTGTCCCTTAAACAAAAAGGAAAAAATAAATTAGCTCCAAAGTTTTATGGTCCGTATCAAATTATTAAAAAGATCAATCAAGTCGCTTATGGGTTGAGCCTTCCCGATACCAGTCGTGTTCACAATGTTTTCCATGTGTCCTGCTTAAAAAAGGCATTGGGTAACCATCAGTTGCCCCAAACAACACTTCCCATTTTGGATGATGAAGGCAAGCTCGTTCTAGAGCCCGAGGAGATCCTATCTACTCGTGATAAGAAGCTGTGCTCTCGTATTATTACCGAATATTTAATCAAATGGAAGGACTTGCCCATTGAAGAAGCATCTTGGGAGTCTGAAGCGTTTCGCCAGCAACACCCATCATTACGTATGCTTTGAGGACAAAGCATCTTAAGAAGGGGGCAATGTTATGTATATTTTATTATTTATTAATTAGATTTAGTTATTTTAGGTTATTAACTGAAAGGGCATGATCAAAGATCATGCCTCTTCACCAAGGGACACCTTGAGGCTGTATTTAAGCCCAGGCGATCCCTCATTGTAATCATCTCATCTTTTCATCATTAATAATATATATTTATCAGTTTTACCAGAGTTTTTATACTCCAATCTGCAGATCAATCAGAGGATCGAAGAGAGCTGATTTGTTTTTGTTTTGCAGACATCCAAGAGAGGGAGTCAGTTGTCAGAGGGAGCAGAGGGTGCCTTTCTCGCCAAGGACCCTAGATCCAAGTCTTTAGCATAGAGAGGAGGATTTGTTCCGACACATTTTCTGAGCAGATGGCACCCGATGGACTACGTGATCACGATAAGTTGGACGACTTATCCAACTTTGCAATCTGGAAGGCCAAAATCCTGGTAGTCATGGAGGCATACAGCTTGAGGGAGCATGCAGAGAAAGTCTTGGCCAAGACAACCTATGCGAATCTTCTGGAGAAGCATGAAGAAGTAGCGACACATGCCAAGCACTTCATTATGGACGGGGTCAAAGATCATGTGGTTCCACATGTAGCCGAGAAGGCAACGGCTCATGATATGTGGGTAGCTCTAACCACACTATATGAAGGAAGTTCCATCCAGAGGAAGATGCTTCTGGAGAACCAACTAAGGTTATTCATGATGGCCAAGGGGGAGGAGATTGATCCTTTTCTATTCAGATCAGCTGACTGCCATGGGGGTGAAGATGGAGGACGATGTTATGGTGATGACTACTCTAAGTGCTGTCACAGAGGACTAGGAAACTTTTGTCCAAAGTCTCTTAGGCAGAGCGGACCTTCCCAACTGGGACAATATGTGGGCTATCCTCCGACAAGAAGAAATTCGTCGGATCACCAAGAGATAGTACAACACCGGTTCGAGCAAAGTGAAGAAGGAAGACGAGGAAGATGCAACCTTGGCATCAAAGAGGCAACAAGGGAGAAAGAAGCGGGATTTGTTGAAGATCAAGTGTTTCCAGTGCGGCGAATTAAGACATTTCACCAGCAATTGTCCTCAGAAGAAAAAGGACAAGGAAGCTTCTAGCTCTAAGGCTGCTGTGGCGGATGATGACTCCGAAGATGACGTAGCCATGAGCGCTCATGAACTACGAAAGTGGGGCGACATGGATTTGTAGAGAAACTACAGAGTGGTGGCCATATCCTTGAGTAAGCCTAACTCTTGGATCACATACGAGCTACAGGAGCCTTAAGACGGTAGCAGGGCAAGTGGAGGAGTGGGTGCACAAAATCACAGATGGAGCAGAGGCAGAGCTGGATGATGAGAGGGAGCAACGCAGTGCAGATGCAACAACAACGTAGCAGCAGCAGTGCAGAGGGGTTGATGTGACTTCAACAACGCAGAGCAGGCTTACGCAGTGCAGAGTTGTAGCAGCTCAGAGGCTTCAGGAGGACAGAACAGTGCAACAACAACGTAGGGGACTTCTGCGGAGAGGAGGTCTACTTACACAGTGCATAGCTGCAAAAGCCTCTAGATGACAGCACAAAGCAGCAACCTATGGAGCTTCAGTGATGAGATGCAACCCAACTGACTTGTTTGTCAAAGATTGGGCAGGAGTTCTTCAGTTGCTTACTCTCAACAACTGAGTTGCAGTGCAGCAATTGGCAGCACGATGTAGAAAATTGAGAAGGAGCTGCAGTATAGATATCGCAGTGACAGTGGTAGTGTCGCGGGCAGCAGTAAGGGAGAGCAACAACAATGCAGTAATGAAGGGCAACAGGCCAAGCATCAACGCAGAGACCCACACTAGAGATTAGTGCAGAACTTCGAGGTGAAGTGTTGTGCTAGAGCACATTCCTTGCTAAGAGGGAGTGTTGAGATTTTTGGAGTGTTGGGGTAGCATCGAATGTGCTCTAGCTCCCAAACTTTGTGTAGGGACTAGAGTACATGAGATCCCCAAGACCCATAAACGGATTTGAGAAATTCCATCCTGTTTAAGAGATATTTAACTAATTAATCTTTTTCATTAAGGACCTAAGTCTAACTTAGGAAAATTAAAAGATTAAAGTTAATTAAATTAAACATGTGATGAAAATGACTTAAGTCACACGGATCAAGCTTTCCTTTAATCTTAGCCGTCGATTCAATATTAGATCACGGCCATTGTTTCCTAACGAGAAACATATAAAGGAAAGGCTTGGGGTTAGTTGGAGAACACACATAGTGGCAGAGCATCGAGACTATGTTGGAATTCTAGGGCGTTGTTTGCTAAGAATTTCCATAAGTGTTTTAGTTGCAGCGAGGGGTAGTATTGGTGGAAGGGATTATATGATCCTAGGCCAAGAGTGCAACAAGAGGCAGAGAAGCAGCAGACTGAGCAACAGCTATGCAGCGCAACCACAGCCCAACAGAGGCAACGCAGAGGCTTTAGGGGCTACGCAGGCCCAAAAAGGGCAGCGCAGAGGTAGTAGGAGGCCAGCAGGGCTGACGTAGGCCCAACCAAGGCAGCGCAGGGGCAACATAACCCAGTTTGGGGTGATGTAGGCCCTTCTTGAGCAGCGCAGGGGCTGACGTAGGCTAGTAGAGCTGACGCAGTGGGCTTCAGAGCAGCGTTGGGGTTTTTGAAGATTGAAAAGCGCTGAGTTCTGTAAATCCCATTTGAGAGTGTGAATCAGTCAGTTTTTCTGTCTCCAGAACAGAGGTATAGTTGCAGTTTTATTTCTCTATCGAGTTAACCAGTTGGTGCCCAAATTTGTTGTACTTAGACTCTACTTAATAATAAAACCCTCCAGCAGCCAGAAGACTAGTTTTCCCGCATTGGGTTTTTCCGGGGACAGTTGTCTAGAAAATCCTTTGTGTCACTTTGTCATTGTGCATGTATTCAATTTAGATTTGTATGTGTGCAGATTGTTAATGTATTTACTTCAATGTTAATGCTGAATATTTCATATTAATAACTTGTTTAAGTAGGAGAAGTAAATCAAGATTTAACAGTAGGGTTTCTGCATAAGTATATTTAGAAATTTTCACAATATGTAATTTCTAAGATATTTCTCCAGCCATTTGTTGACTATTTCAGTTTGTCCATTGGTTTTTGGGTGGTAACTAGTACTATGCGTTAGCTCTATCCTAACCAACCTGAACAACTCCTGCCAGATTCCTCCCATGAACCTGCTGTCCGTGTCACTCACAATGGTCTTGGACAACCCATGCAATCTGAAAACCTCTTCGAAGAACATCTCTTCCACTTTTGTTGCTGAATATTTGGAAGGTATGGCGAGGAAGTGTGCAAACTTTGTGAACCTGTCCACTAACACATAAATACAGTCCTTCCCATGTGTTGTCACTCAGATTGTACAGGCATGGTGCGACAATGACTCAGGTTGGGGGCTGTCACCCTGATCCTCGACCTCTCCGTTCTAGTTATCTCCCAACAACAGGCTATGGGGGGTATGTTGATAAGTGGTTGTCATTGATGTCAACCCAAGCAGCACTAGAGCTACCCTGATCTGTAGTATCATGGTTTACTTCTCCTACTTGTGATTAAGTTTTACAAGTTATTTTCAGAAAAATATTCAGAAAATACTGAAGTAAACACAACTAATAGCCTACACACATGCAGATCATTTATTGAATATTTTTTGGACATAAGTCCCTGGAAAAATCCAATGCGGGAAAACCAGTGCAGCAAATATGAGGGTTTATTATTATTAATTAGATTCTGAGTACAACAAATCTGGGCACCAAATCTGGTTAACCCGAAAGAGAAAAAGTAGATTTGCAGCTAATTTGCTGTTATGAGACCAAGATTCTGACTGATCCACACCCTCAAACGAGATTTACAAGACTCAGCCCGATTCTGGCCCTAGAAACCCCAGCGCTGCCCCTGAAGCCCCAACGTCAGTTTTTCTAGGCTCTGCGTGCCTGTGCGTTGATCAAAAGGGGACTGCGTAACCCCAGAGTGGGTGACGCAGTCCTTATGCTGCCTCTAAAGGCCTTTGCGTAACTCTGGAAACTCTCTGAAGCTGCAACGCTGCCCCTCCTGGGCCTGCATAGCACTTGTGTAGCGGTTGAAGCTGTGCTGCGCAGTTGCTGCGTAACTACTGTCGCTCCCCTTGCTCCTCTGTATTGACCCTTAAAGCTGCTCCTCTGCCTCTTGTTGACTCTTGGCTCCGGGATCATATCATCCCCTTAGCCAATACTACCCTTCACTGTAGAAAACTCCTCCGAAAATTCTTAGCAAACCTTGCCCTAAAATTCCAACTTAGTTTCTCAGCTGTGTGTGTGTGTCTCCAACTGACCCTCAAGCCTTTCTCTTATACTTTTTCGTTGAAGACATCAACGACCGTGATTAAATCACTTATCAATGGCTGAGATTAAAAGACTGCTTGGTCCGCGTCATTTAGAACATTTCAGCACGTGTTAATTAATTCACTTTAATTATTTAATTTCCCTAAGTTTAGACTTAGGGATTACATTAAAATAATTAATTATTTGAATAAATTTAACACCAGATGAAATTTCTCCAAACGCTTTCTAGGTTTTGGAGGTGATGTGATTCGTAGCCCCTCCACAAAGTTTCGGGGCTAGAGCACACCCGATGCTACCCCAACTACACAAAATCTCAACACTCCCTCTTAGCACGGAGTGTGCTCTAGCAATACATCCACACAATGTGTTGCAAGATCTTGGTATTGGTTTCTGTGTTGTTGTTCCTTGGCCTGCTGCCCTCCATCCACTGCACTGCTGCCCATGTCACTGCCATTGACACTAACATATTTGCATTGCAATTCCCTTTCAAATTGTTGCATCATGCTGCCTATAACACTGCCACTGCTAACTACTACACTGCAACTTAGTTGCTGGGAAGTAAGCAACTGAAAGATTCCTGCCCAATCGTTGACAGACAAGTCAGGCTTCATCCCATCACTGAAGCTCCCTTAGTTGCTGATTTACGCTGTCCTCCTGAAGCCATTGCACTGCTACAGCTCTGCACTGCGTGAGCACTGTCTCTCTGCGTTGCTGAAGTCCCATAAGCCTCTGCGATGCTGCCTCTGCATTACACTGCTCCCTCTTGAGCTCTTGAGCACTGCCCTCTGCTTCATTGTGACCTTCTGCAACCATCTCCCGACTTATTTCACTACCGTCTTAAGGCTCCCGTAGCTCGTATGTGATCCAAGAGTAGGGCTGACTCAAGGATCCTGCCATCTTGATCTGTAGCTGGTCTACAGATCCATGTCACCCCACCTCTTCTCTCGAGGTACATGAGCACTCATGGCTGCATCATCATCAGAGCCATCATCCTTTGCTGCTTCAGCCTTGGATTCGGAAGATCCTTTGTCCTTCTTCTTAGGACAAGTGCTAGCGAAGTGTCCAAGTTCGCCACAGTGAAAGCACCAGACCTTGGAAAGATCCTTCTTCTTCTTCCCTTGCTGCTTTCGTTCCTTTGATGCAAGGGTTGGATCCTCCTCCTCTTCTTTCTTCACTTTGGCTGATCCGCTTTTGCTGCTTTGCCTCTTGGTGAATCTCCTGATTTCCTCTTGACGGAGAATTGCCCATATGTCTGCCCATGATGGTAGCGCTGCCCTGCCCAAAATGCTTTGGACAAACATTTCCCATTCTTCAGTGACTGCATGCAGGGCAGTCCTCACTAGGAGCCCCTCATCTGGATTTGTACCCATGGCAATCAGTTGATCCTAGATAGTCTGAAGTCTGAAGAGGAATGGATCAATCTCCTCACCCTTCTGCATCTGGAACAACCGCATCTGATTCGCCAGAAGTATCCTTCTTTGGACAGAGCCTCCCTGATGCATCGTGTCCAATGCTACCCACAACTCATTTGCCGTATTCTTTCTGGCAATATGAGGCATGACATGGTCTTTGACTCTGTCCATAATCAAACGCTTAGCTCTCGCTTGATTTTCCTCGTACTTCTTTAGAGGATCTGCATCGGTTGGCACAACTAGGACTCTCTCTGCATGATCCTTGAGGCCATACTCATCTAGGACTGATAGGATCTTGGCCCTCTAGATAACGAAGTTGGACATACCGTCCAACCTATCCTAATCTCTCAGTCCATATGGCGCCATCTACTCAGATCTGTCAGACTAGATACTCTTCTCCCTCTTTCTGTTGCAATACTCAACATAAAACGTTGGATCTGGATTTCTTGGTGATTAGAAACCCTCTATAGTAGCTGCTCCCTTTGACAACTGATTTCCCTTCTGGAAATCTTCAGCCAAAACACAATCGGACAGTACTCTTTGATCCCCGTGATCTAATCTCAGATCTGTTTGGCTCAGATCTGCTGAGCAACTGTCTTCCTCCCGCTCTTTGTTGACTTAGCTAGGCATAATTCTGCACAGGTAGAATCTCCACCACACCAGCGTTGCTGAAGATCTAAAGCACTACTTCTGGATCTTGGCAAAACTACTCTGCAACAGGAAGAATGATTGGACTGCGTCCATCTGACTGGCCTAGTGTAGCCTCAACGCTGCTTAGAAGTGGACTGTGTAACCCAAACTGGGTGATGCAGTCCTTACACTGGCTTGGAAAGGCTCTGCGTAGGCCTGTTGGCCTTCGGTAGCTGCAGCACTGCCCCTTTTTGGGTATGTGTCCTCTCGCTGCCAAGTTGTACTCTTCGGATCTCTGCTGCTGTCTTGCAGAAAAAATATTCGTCAGCTGATTTGCTGGAGATTTAGCTTGATCTGCTATCGCTTTGATACCATGTGAAAATTCTTGAATACAGTTATGCATAAATCCTATTGGAGTATCATGGTTTACTTCTCCTACTTGTGATTAAGTTACACAAGTTATTTTCAGAAAAATATTCAGAAAATATCGAAGTAAACACAACTAACAACCTACACACATGAAATCATTTACTGAATATTACGCTCATTCAACAAAGTGACACATTGATTTTTGGACATAAGTCCCCGGAAAAACCCAATGCAAGAAAATCGGTTTATTATTATTAAGTAGATTTTGAGTACAAAAAATTCGGCACCAAATTTGGTTAACCCAATAGAGAAAAAGTAGATCTGCAGCTAACTTGGTGTTTTGAGACCAAGATTCTCACTGATCCACACCCTCAAACGTGATTAACAAGATTGAGCCCGATTATGGCCCTAGAAACCCCAACGTTGCCGCTTAAGCCCCAGCGTCAGCCCTACTAGGCTTTGCGTGCCTTTGCGTTGCTCAGAAGGGGATTGCGTAACCCCAGAGTGGGTGACGCAGTCCTTACGCTGCCTCTGGAGGCCTCTGCGTAACTCTAGAAGCCCTCTGAAGCTGCAACGCTGCCCCTCCTAGGCCTTCGTAGCACCTGCGTAGCGACTGAAGCTGTGCTGCGTAGCTGCTGCTGTCCTTGCTCCTGTGCGCTGACCCCGAAAGCTGCTCCTCTGCCTCTTGCTGACTCTTGGCTGCGGGTTCAGATCATCCCCTTAGCCAATACTACCCCTCGCTGTAGAAAACTTCTTCGGAAATTCTTAGCAAACCCTGCCCTAGAATTCCAGCTTAGTTTCTCAGCTCTGCCTCCGTGTGTGTGTGTCTCCACCTGATCCTCGAGTCTTTCTCTTATACTTTTTCGTTGAACACATCAACGACCATGATTAAATCACTTATCAACGGCTGAGATTAAAAGACTGCTTGATCCACGTCATTTAGAACATTTCAGCACGTGTTAATTAATTCACTTTAATTATTTAATTTCCCTAAGTTTAGACTTAGGGATTACATTGAAATAATTAATTATTTGAACAACTTTAATACCAGATGAAATTTCTCCAAATGCTTTCTGGGTTTTGGAGGTGATGTGATTCTTAACCCCTCCACAAAGTTTCGGGGCTAGAGCACACTTGATGCTACCCTAACTACACAAAATCTCAACAAATTCATGGAATCTTGTGTCAAGATATTACTAGATAGATTCTCCTTGACGAGATGTTTTCGTTGATATATGGTACGCCTCGTGGTTCCTTCTGGTTTGAGAGCAAATTGAGTTTAAAGTTGAAGACCCAATTTTGTCAATATATGACATTGTTAATCATTGTAATCTCACCACATATAAGTTACATAACTCAAAGAATCAAAGGTAGTAAACCAATCATTGACTTCACACCTCGGGTAGGACCATATGCGCTAAGCCAATCATTGATTTCAATTTTATAGTGGAATTGAAAAATTTTTAGGCAACAAATATTAAATCAGGTTAAATTAGTTATTATTATTTATTAATTTTAATGAAATTGAATTATTTTAGAGCATTCAAATGATCATTCACCATAATATGTATTCTTAATCTATTAAGGGTCTACCTCATCCACCATAAGGGCAACAATTTCTATACTTAGGCTGCAAGGCTTGCAAAAAAAATTAAAAAATTAAATTTGTCTTCTCCAACGTCTATCTTGTGAAGTCCCCTCTTAACTCAAGCCTTGTCTATAAAAGGAGGGTTAATGTACTTCCAAAAATATGAAAAAAACAAACGATCTTTTGAAGAACACTTGCTGCAATCCTTGGCTACCCTAGAAGAGCTATAACGAAGACATCATTAGGAGGGTTAAGGACTATATTTTATTCCAGCCAAGTCAACACATGAATTGTTGAGAATTAAGGAGTGTTCATTGGTTGATTTGCTGGTCTATTAACATACAAGACTGTATTTTATTCCAGCCAAGTGAACGCAGGACTTTGTTTGAGTAAGATTACCCTAACTAACACAACAATTCAAAGGTGTTTAGGGTTAGTTTGATTGGGTAATACAATTCGCAAAATTCGTTAATGACTGTGACAAAGACTCTATATCAGTAGCAAGGAATTCGGTCATAAATTTGGCTTCACCTAGACAATATTACAAAGTTCTACTTACAGCGGTGACCATTAGAAAATTCAGGTAAATCGTAAAGCTACTTTTGTCTTGAAGTATGGTTCGTTTAGGGCTAAAACATTTTGTGGCTGTCCTTAAGTCGAGAACAGTGCCCAAGATATGATATGCACAGGTTGAAGGAATTGATTTTGAAGAAACATATGCTACCGTTGTTAGAATGGAAGCTATCAGGATGTTCTTGGCTTATGCATGTTCGAGAAAGATCAAAGTTTATTAAATGGACATGAAATCAACATTTCTAAATGGAGAATTAGAAGAAGTATATATAGAACAAACCGAGGGATTTTTGCTCACTGATAAGAAAGATTATGTTTGCAGGTTAAAGAAGGCGTTGTATGGTCTCAAACATGCACCCGGAGCATGGTATGCCGGTCTTGAAAGGTATTTGCAACAAGAAGGATTCAAGAAGGGAAGTGTGGATTGCAACGTTTTTGTAAGGATTGAACATGATAGTCTGACGATTATTGAAGTATATGTGGATGATATAATCTTTGGAGTGATGATGACGGGTTAAGTAAAAAATTTGCTGCAAATATGCAGAGTGAGTTCGAAATGTCACTACTTGATTAGTTGACATACTTTTTGGGACGACTTCAGATATCTCAACAAGACAAAGGAATATTTATCTATCAAACCAAAAATATCAAAGAAATGTTGAAGAAATTTCAAATGGAAGATTGCAAGCTAGTTCTCACCCCAATGGTGACAGGTTGCAAGTTGAGCATAGATGACTCATCCAAAGATGTGGATCAAAAGATGTATAGATCTATGATTGGTAGTCCTCTATATGTAACAACTTCTAGGCCAGATGTGATGCAGGCAATTGGGCAAGTTGCAAGATTCCAAGCAGCACCAAACGAATCCCATGTCAATGCGGTAAAAACGATTTTTTGATATCTCAAGGGAACAATAAAATATGGACTATGGTATCCTAAAGGAAATGAGCTGACCATCGAAGCTTATACCGATGCAGATTGAGTAGGAAGTGTTGATGATCGTAAGAGCATTAGTGGAGCAACCTTCTATCTAGGTGGTTGTCTTGTTTCGTGGTTGAGCAAGAAACAATCTTCAATCTCATTAGCTGCAATAGAATCAGAATACATAGCAGCAACAACTTGTTGTACCCAAGCCCTCTAAATGAAACAAACCTTGCACGATCTTCAAGTGAAGTTTGATGAGCCCATTCCAATCTTTTGTGATAACACCAGCGCCATCAGTATCTCCAAGAATCCTGTGATGCATTCAAAAACGAAATACATTTTGATCAAGTACCATTTTGTTAGAGAACAGGTTGTGGAGAAAAACATCAAGGTTGAATACATTGGGACAAAAGAACAAATCGCTGACATATTTACCAGACCTTTACCGCGTGAGGCATTTGAGTATCTTCGCCAAAAGCTTGGGATTCTCCCAAGTTCCCACTAGACTATTCTTTTATCTAGTCAAGGAGAAAGGGGGAGTTAAGGTAGGTTATAGGTCCGCATGAGAGGCAGGTTGTCAGGGGGAGTTACCCTTTGCTATTGATGTCAAAGGGGGAGAGAAAACGTTAGAAAGGTTAGTGGCATGATGTCAAGGGGAGATATGGTTGCAGGGCGAGTACTTGTTTTGCCATCAATGCCAAAGGGGGAGATTGTTGATAGATGGTTGTCATTGATGTCAACCCAGGCAACATTAGGAGCTACCCTGATTTTCCATGGAATCTTGTGTCAAGATCTTTCTAGATAGATTCTCCTCGACGAGATGTTCCTATTGATATATGGTATGCCCTGTGGTTCCTTATGGTTTGCGAGCAAATTGAGTTTAAAGTTGAAGACCCAGTTTTGTGGGCTAAAACCCCAGGGGGTAGTGACATGAAACCTCCTCCTACGGTTGTCAATATATGACATTGTTAATCACTGTAATCTCACCACGTATAAGTTACATGACTCGAAGAATCAAAGGTAGGAAATCGATCATTGACTTCACACCTCGGGTAGGACCATATGCACTAAGCCAATCATTGATTTCAAATTTCTAGTGGAATTGAAAATATTTTTAGGAAACAAATATTAAATAAGGTTAAATTAGTTATTATTATTTATTAATTTTAATGAAATTGGATTATTTTAGAGCATTAAAATTATCATTCACCCATAAGATGTATTCTTAATCTATTAAGGGTCTACCTCTTCCACCATAAGGGCATCAGTTTCTTTACTTAGGCTGCAAGGCTTGCAAAAAAAATTAAAAAATTAAATGTCTTCTCCAACGTCTATCTTGTGAAGCCCCCTCTTAACTCAAGCCTTGTCTATACAAAGAGGGTTAATGTACTTCCAAAAATATGAAAAAAACGAATGATCTTTTGAAGGAGGGTCAAGGATTGTATATTATTCCAGCAAAGTCAACACATGAATTGTTGAGGGTTAAGGACTATTCATTGGTTGATTCGTTGGTCTCCTAACATACAAGAATGTATTTTATTCCAGCCAAGTCAACGTAGGACTTTGTTTGAGCAAGATTACCCTAACTAACGCAGAAATTCAAGGTATTTAGGGTTCATTTGATTGGGTAATATAATTCGCAAAATTCGTCCATGACTGTGACAGAGATTCTATATCAGCAGCAAGGAATTCAGTCATAAATTTAGCTTTACCTCGGCAACATTTACAAAGTTCTACTTACAGTTGTGACCATTAGAAAATTCAGGTAAATCCTGAAGCTACTTTTGTCTTGACGTATTGTTCGTTGAGGATTAAAACATTTTGTGGTTGTCCTTAAGTCGAGAACGATGCCCAGTTAAGATTGTGTCCTGTTGCGCCGTGTTGAGTTTAGGGCTGCATTGAGTTAAGTCTAAGTAGTGTTGTGTCGTATTTAGTTTAGGCCAATGTTTAAGTTAGGACCGCGTCAAGTTTTGAGTTAAGTCTAGGTTTGTGTCCAAGGCTAGATTGGGTCTACGTTTAGTTTGAGTCCAAGTTTATGTAGAGTTAAGGCCATTGTTGAGTCTAGGGTCGTATTGAGTCTAAGTTCATGAATAGTTAGGGCCAACATTGAAGTTTGTGTCAAGTGTGGAGTGAAGGTATGTGTTAAGTTTGTCTAGAGCTGGAACTGTTGTTGTTTTCTAAGTTTGTCCTCAAGTTGATTGATCAAGCACACTACAAAACTTCAAGCATTGTAACACATCAACATCACAGGTAAGTTAAGGTAAGTTTGTTCATTAATTTCTTTTGTCTCAATGCTTATTGACTTGCAGTAGTATTCAAGGTAAGGTGAGTTTCTTAGGTTAATTGTTATTAGTTTTGTTGGGAAAAGGAAGATTTGCTTGTGTGTGTTGCAGGTACAATCAATCAGGCCAACAACATTGAAAACAAACAACCAAGCATGTCAAGATCATCAAGAGCAGTTAAACCTTGAAGCAGTCCATCATCACTTTTGCAGCACGAACAACATCAAGTCTTGTATAGAGAGTAATTTGTAAATTAAAGTCTTGTATATCATTGTAATTTGGAAAGTCAGTGACACTGCCCAAAGTTGAAGAGGGCATTTTCGTTTGAGTCAAGGGTTCTTGGTTGTTGGGACTAGGGTTTAGGTCTTAGTTGTGTTGGTCAAAAATTCATTGTAAAATCTTATTGTAACGTGGATCATTGTCCCTGGTATGGTAGTCCACATATTTTATTCTATTTTTTTCTTTATAGGGTGGTGCTAGGCTGAGTTGTGGCTCACTTGGGTGTTGGGGTGTTGAATTTCCACGACCTTGGGTGTAGGTTAGAGTCTTAAAATCACTGACGCTACCAAACCAAGAATATCAACCATGAACTACTCTGCACAACGGAAATATAAAGCAGTAAATCACACATGCACAAATATACACAGTTTTTAACAAAATTGTACAATAATGTACAACCCCAATCTTCGTTATATTAAACCAAATCTGAATAATACAACAGTCTATGGTGTACAAGATACAATGACAAACATGCTGCGCAGATTTGATGTCATATCTTGTCCAGCCGGTCCTTTGCTTCTGTACTGCTCACTAGTTGCCCTTTAGTCCTTCAAAGGACAACACATCGAGACTCCAGGAGGGTTCAAAGGACAACACATCGAGACTCCAGGAGGGTCGCCACCTAACACTGCTGCAAGTCACTTCTATAGCATGTACACGGCTGATCCAATCTGCTCTCTGGGTAGGCCTAATTCCCGAGCTCCAAACTGCCAGGCTAGCAGTCACCTTTGTGTTGATTTTTGGTAGCATCGGAAGTGCTCTAAGTCTCCAAATTTGTGGAGAGGCTTAGGCACATGTATTCCAAAGAACCCAGAAACCGTTTGTGAAAATTCCACTCGGAATATGTTTTATTGTAAAAATTAATTATTTTAATGGGGACCCTAAGTCCAAACTTAGGGAAATTAAATAATTAAAGGGTATTAATAAAACAGAGTGTGAATGATCTAGAAAAAGCAAAGATCAAGTCAAGTTATAATCATAGCCATTGATTAGAGATCTAATCTCGGCCGTTGATGTCTCAACGAGAAGACTATAAAGGAAGGTTCGAGGGCCATTTGGAAAGACACACCGAGTGAATCTAGAGATCGAAATTTCTGAAGTGAGCAGTGCTCAAGACGAGAAATCGATCTAAGTGATTCCAGCGCAGAGAGGGGCAAAGATAGCTTCCATAGAGAGTGATTTTCTCAGCCCGAGAATCATCAACAGAGAGAGGTAGAGAGTGATCCAACAGAGTCACGCAAAGAGTCAGAGAGAATTCGAGATTTTGCAGAAGAATCAGCTTCAGAAGTTGGGAGCTAGGGTGTGAGATTGGGAGGCTGAGAACAGTGATTCTAGGTTGCAGATTGATCTTCTAGCTGGGTGATGCAGTGCCTAGAGAGGGTGACGTAGGGACTACGTAAGGATTGCGCAGTGGCAACGCAAAGCTTACCAGGGCACCTCATCCAGTGACTGGACCAACTAGGATTTTTCAGTGATTGTGTGAGGTAATCTCACAAATATTTCTGCCAATATTTCTCTTTCTGTAACTGAATAACCCTTGAGGTATTCAGAGATGTATTCAAAATTTTCTACTACTTAATAATAAAACCCTTAGATCTGCTGGATTGGTTTTCCCACATTGGGTTTTTCCGAGGACTTTCGTCGAAAATAAAGGTTTCCTATTTGATTGTTTTTCTTTGCTCAGTTTCCTTGTTTCAGAATCATATTTAATTAAGTGTAGGCTGCTTCAGTAATTTACTTCAATGTTTCAAGAAGTAATCTGAAATAATTTTGTAATGTAATTTACAAAGTAGGTGAAGTATATTCAACTAGTTGCAGTAGGATTCCTGAGATTGTTGGATCTAGGAATTTTCACACTTCGTCCATCAAGGTGCTGCATTTCGACACCAAACTTCACCCAACCTTCAACTCTTCTTCGTCACTTCAAGATAGCTTATCTAGGGCTACTTTGGGTAGTCAACGCACTGCCCTCCAACAGATCAATGGCACCCAATACTACATTGCAAGATCTGCACCGATGAAGGCTTATGATCACTCAAACAAACCTCCAAATTGGCTCCCACAGGCTGCATAAACAATCTGATCCAATACTGGTCAAGAAACTGTGACCCAACACACAACAAACGCTGTCCTCCAAGTTTGTTGTTCCTGCTGTCCTTTGACTGTTCTGGTTAGGGAAAGTGACCACACTGCAACAACCCTTCAGCCCACTCAACAATCC
Source organism: Pinus albicaulis (assembly GCA_034641835.2). Classification (NCBI taxonomy): domain Eukaryota; kingdom Viridiplantae; phylum Streptophyta; class Pinopsida; order Pinales; family Pinaceae; genus Pinus; species Pinus albicaulis. The sequence continues at coordinate 1,680,536 of CM076576.1, read as the reverse complement.
ATAGACAACCCTAAATTTGCTGCGGCCTTGGCAAGAAGAGATGCCCTCTATGTGGGCTGCTGTTCTGGGCAAGTAGGAACCCTTAAAAACACAACGCTGGCTTGTTTTGGAGAGGCTAGGCTTGTCGCCTACCTAAGTTAGTTGCGGCTCCCCAACAACCCTCCAAAATAGCCCTCCGTGCCTTGATTTTTCCCCCAACAGACCTGCGTGCACCCTTCAACAAACTCGGCCTAGCACAACAAGCATCACGGCCTCCTACAGTAGCCTTTAGATCCCTATTTAACCCTTGAAACAGATCTCCAACCTCGCTGCCCTAGCCTCTCTTACTGCGCCCTCAAAACAGAGATAACCCTCTCCTCCGCGAGCTTTTCTCAAGGTATGCGTTTTACTTTTGGATGCTTCAAATGACTTGAAATCACCTCTTATTTATACCAAACAAGAGGGCTCGACGAACTCATGAAGAGACATGTCTTTTGGCTAATTTTACTTCAAGCCTACATGACTTTAATACCAAATAATTCATTATCAACTTCAGAAGTTCATATCTCCACTTCTACAACTCGGAATTCAACGATTCTCGAAGTGTTGGATTCTCCTTTCCGTCCTTTATCGTCTAATGCCATCACATGTAGAAATACGCTCATGAAAATGCCCAAAACATGATTTGGTGCAAAACCCCATACTTGGGTTCCAAGCCCACAAGTGACCCTTGTGGCGCTTTTCCCTCCAAACCCCGTATCGTAGGGATTGGCGTACCTCCCAAGCTACACAAATCAACAAGGGACATCCTTTCAGCCGATTGTTGATAAAACCAGGGCATTGGGGTGTCCTTCCAGTGGGAGCTGGAGAAGAATGCTTTTCTAGAGTTCTAGGAAGTTGTAGCTTTCTTTTTAGTTGGGGCTGAAGATTAAAGAACTAATTAGAAAAGCGTTTGATGATTTTTGACCTGAAGGGGGTTTTCCACCTAAAAATCTTGTGCCTACTGTCTCTATTTTTGCATTATTGTTTACTGTTCTTACTGAACAATAATAATAATAACTGAAGATTAACAAATGCTCTGAAAAGGATTAATAAAGTGCTAATTTCTAAGAAATACTGATTCACGCCCCCTCTTAGTATTTCCGAAGTGTAGTCCATATGGAAGATGAAAATGAAAGACAAGCTGGAAACCGAGTCCAGGAGACACAATTGAATGGCCTGGCCACTTGGTTGATTTAGCAAGATTTATAGATTAGATTAGATTTAGATGTGAGACTAGTGCCTTCTGGAGTTAATTTCTTGCTTTATATCGATTGAAGACCAAGTAACTAGATGAAAAACCGTTGATTGAATGAGTGACTATCCTATATGCTATGCAAATCCTAAGACTAAGGTATGATGCAAGAATCTTGGTTACTTTTAATTAAATGCCTATTCTAGGTGTATCCTTTCCCTTATCTATTTTGAAGCTAGTCTCTAGAGTACGTTGTGAGAAAGAGGCCAAGGGGAAGCAAGCAAAGGCTTGATTAGCGATACTTCCGCTCGAGTGCTAACCACCTGGTGCCTCCAACATTGTAGAGACTATGGCTTTGATGACTGCAATGTCACCGTGTTAACCACTAAAGAAGTGTCAGGCTCCTCAAGCTAGGTGAGAAAGGTGGTCCTAATATCTCTATCAACCAAGCTTATGCTTGGAGGTAAGTTATTAAATGCAAGACTAGCTCTTAGGATGAGATGCAAGGTTATCGAGTGAGAGATCTTGATGTGAGATTGCTTAAAGATTTTAAGTACTTAGTTATTATTTGAGTTATGCCCACAAGTAGTTAACAATGGCAATTAAAAGACAATCTCATAAACAAGACAATGTGATCAATGTTAATAAGTTCCAACAAGATACAATAGATACCCACAAGATACAATTGCTCAAGTATATGAAAGATGCTCTTAACAATGATTCACTAATATAGAGTTCTCAATTAGATATCCACTTAAAATATGAACTATAAATGACAATTAAAGCACTACTTAGAAATATTCCAAGATAGTTCAATATGATAGATGTCAATATTGCTCAACACCAACTATCCAAGAGATATTCAGTTAGATTAGATTCCTTCAGGTAAAGAACACTTAGAATTTTAATAACAATAAGAATAAGAGCACTATTCACCAAGGTTCTTATGCCAATGAATTAGATCTCAAGACAAGTGATATGACTTAGATCATCCAACACGATACTAACATCCAATGAACCCTTAGATTATTTCACTTATGCAACCAAGATCATTAGATTATGATATCAATGTGCTTTTAAGAGTGAGCTTATTAGATGTAAACTTATGAACTTTATAGCTTATGAATTCACAAAAGAAAACACAATGTTAGCTCAATGTTCTTCACAATAGCACATAAACCATGAAATAAACCTTTTCGCCACTTAGCTATTAGAAATTTAGAACAATGAAAGATACATGACTTAATGTTAGATATTCAACGAACTACAATTTATTTTTTATGACATCAGAGAGATAAATCACTTTAGATCCTCCTAGATGCAAAATGCAAGGTGCATATGCTTGCCAAATATGATAAATATGAGCCTAAGTGTCAGACCAATCTTATGATGCACTTTGCCACTGTTACATAAGACTTATGAGGCAGAGATGACAGTCACCAAAACACTTAGATCTATCTAATTTACTTAAGTGACTTATCAATATGTGAGATATCTTAGATTTATTTTTATGCCACTTATATGTGTTTTTCACCACTATTAAGAAGATATTAGAATGTTGTAGCAAATAGTGAGAAAAAATGAATGTTAGAAGATCAAACCCTTGGGATTTAGGTGTTGAAGTTCACTTGCCCAATTTGTCCAAACTTTTCCAATAATTGGAACACCTGCAAACACCAAAAATCATGCCAAATACCTCTGCAAAATACACCAATACTTAGTCCAGGATATGACAACTACCAGCAGAGGCAAAGCGGGCGGCAAATAGGGTCAAGGGAAAGGCTAGGAAGAGGGGGCCAGCAAGGGCTAATAGGCTTGCGGCTAAGGCTAAAGGACTAGATAGTCTAGCGGCTAAGGCCTAGAGGCCAAAAGGGCCTCATAGCAAGCCTTGGGAAGGCTGCTGCTAGGCTAAGGGAGGGGCCAAGAGGCCCTAGAGAGCTACAACTAGAAGAGGGAGGAGGGATAAGGGGATCGAAGGGGGAGGAAGGCTGAGCGGAGGAGGAAGGAGGCAGGACGGAGGAGAAGGAGGGCCTAGGGCAGGAGGAGGCCTTCTAAAGCCCGCGAAAGGGTTCCAAGGGAAGGTCGAGGGCTTAGAGACTTATGACTAGGCCTACAAAGGCCAAAACACCCACGACGAGAGCTAGGAAGGCAGGCCAAGGCCTTTGGGGGCTTGCGGCTAGGCCTAGAGGGCCTAAAAGGGTGATAGGGCCCACAACAAGGAGGAAAAGGCCAGTTCTAGCTTGCGGCGACGCTTAAAGGGCAACACTGAGGCTAAGAAGGGCGACGCTGGGCCTGGAGGCCCTGAAAATTTTAAAAACCCTCGCCAAAATTAAAATTTGCTTCAGATCTTCAGTATTTGCCCAAATCACTGCAAAATATTCAATTGTTGGCCCTGCAAAAATTCTAGAGACTAGATATTACTCTCAAGGGCTTAGATCTAGCTCAAAACCCCAACAAATCTCTTGATTATTACTTGCACAAATGAAAATACAAATGCCCAAAACCCTAATATATACAAAATTTGAAAACCCCAAACCCGAGCTGCAAAACAACGGTTAGATAAATTATTCTACACAAATTATTTACAAAATATACAAATATACAATGTTTGAAAGATTTTTGAAGGATATTTTTTTATGAAAATGACCAAAGCTTGATGTATTTCGAAAGACAGATGTTAACCACAACTTTAGCGAAGTAGGAAACCCACATAAATTTTCTAAAGCCCAAACAAGGTCGGCCTGTGTCCACAGTCTTGTGAACTTGGAGCCCAAGGGCCGGGGAACTTGTAAACTCTATATATTTCTTAAGAGAAAATTGTTAGATCATACAATGAATCGGATCACCTAAGATAAACCCAAAAATTACCAATAGAATGTTCTTATCATGTACAAATGAAATAACAATTCATATAATATTGAAGCACAATGTAGGAAAGCACATACCCAACACGTACCATAGATAAATGAGACAAAGACACCATGAACTGAACTGCAAAGTCTTTTATTATGAATTTCAAAATTTCCTAGGAGAATAGTGGCTTCACACCAGCGATACAAAATTACATTTAGACCAGAGTCACTATCCTGATCTATAGAAGCTCAATAACCTTCTATTTATAGAGAAATTCCTTCAAGTGGAAAATAATGACTAGTTGGCTTGATCCTCGTCAAAATAATCTCGACCATTAATAATTCCTTGATCAACTTTTAATGTCTATCGTTGAAAATATTTATTTGTAAAGAATTTTCGAATTTCTCATTAAAACCATTTTTTATTAGTTCAAAAATAATTATTTTGAACTAATTTCCTCAAAAATTTGACTTTGATTTAACCACCAAGGGCCAAGGGTCCTAAGTTTCTTGAAATTTCCAATATTCCCTTGGTGGGGGACCTCCAAAAATTAACTTCTTTTAAACCCGCGAATTTTTACACTTGGAGAAATTAATTTATTTAACATTTTAATTTTGACTCTAAATTATTTAATATTCTGGCTTAGGATTTAATTTTATTTTTGCCAGAAAAATTATTTAATTGACTCATGAGGGGATTAATTATTTTTTTGCCCTCAAATATTTTAGCCATGGTCTCTAAGTATGAGGGACCATGCACTAAAACAATTTTTACAAAAGATTTTACAAATTCAACCCTCAAAGGGGGAATACCCGTTCGTTATAGACCTTCAAAATACTTATCCAATTCTGCGACACAATATGATCTAGTAGACCAAGTGATTTGTAATAAAATAATTTAGCCAATTAGCTTAAATTATTTCCAAATCACTTTTACAATAGACTTGAATAAGAACACTAGGACTCACCTAAGACTTCAATGATAAATTCCACCCTAGCTTTAGGGTTGAGGTTGGAGGCAAAAATTCTGCCGATCATCCATGTTTAGAAACACAGATAATCAGTGAGACGAAAAATCTCCTAGGATGAAATTTGTCGCCAAAGTCAGATGCTTACGTAGGTTGTTACATAATTAAACGAACGTACTAGCATCATTTACATTACAATTTTGTAGAATGGGTCTACAATGACATAATAACTGGTGGCTGATGATTGTGAACTTTGAAAAAATTCCTTAAAGCTTCTGGATCTTGCTTCCTTGGAATTAATAAAAAATGGGTGCAACACCCCGCACCTGGGGCAATCCTCTGATGAAATCTGTAACAACCCATTCCTAATTGATAAGTAAAATAACATTAGCGAGTATACGACATACGCATGTGATAGCTACATATGCCTATATCACATACCCCGCACTAGTATTAAGGCTACCTAAGTAAGAATAACGAATTGAATATTACTATATATTTTATCTCGCCATGATATAACGAAATATCAACAGGCATGGGAGAGTGTTATTTAAGAAAATCAGATTTTAATTTAGTAAAAAAAAAAAATTATATGTGGGTGAACCAATAAAGTAATAAAATAATTTAAGTAAGGCAAATTAATTAAGTTATTAACAAACACAATACAAAGCCAAGTTAAGCTCTCCATAAAGCCATCACATCTACGTAACTAGATAAGGACTCAATGGGGATATTTCATGCACTTAACCCCAAAACCTTATCTCTAAATTAATGTCTCCTTAAATGAATATAATATCTCCTTAAATGTATGCAGACCCTCATAAATGCCATAATATCTTCGGGAGTTGAGGGTGGTGGAGAAAAATGATATAAGGGAGAGGATGTGAAGTGGGATGGGGACAGTCTTTGGAGGAAAAATTTTGCATTCTGTCCAAAAGAAAGGATTGAAGGATACAAAGAGTTTGGAAGGGAGTCTCGCCGTTCTTGGGATTCTGGGCACGGGGGCAGAAGAGTGATCTTGGATCTAGGATTGTTCCTAGATCGGCTGGGAGGATTATATTGTTTCGGTGAACTGTTCAACTGTCCACAGCATCACAGGAGGAGAACCACCATTAAAACCATCAGCTGCGTTCCAGGATTTCTTTTATGTATAGAAAAGTTTCTTAATTAACTTCTACTGCTGATTTTCATTAATTTGCATTACTGCTGAAATATATGTTTAGATTAACATTCCTCAAATGAAACTGCTGTGTATGGAACCTTACAAAATCCATGGAAATGCTCTCCCATTTTTGCTCTAGGATGGGAAGTGGCTGAAGCAACCTTGCTAGATGAGTATGCTTTGCTTTGTTTTGTTGGCAGACACTGCATCTCTCATAAATCTTAGCAAATCTGTCTTGAGGCCTTTCCATGTGAACCTCTCCCTAATTTGCCTATAGGTCTTCAAGTACCTTGGGTGCCCTGCTAGGGGAGAGTTGTGTGTTGCCTGCATGATCTTTTCCTTGAGTTGAGACTTTGGTACTAGGAAATCTGCTCTTTGTATTAAATAATGTCATAAATTTCATTGTACCTGCCATCTTGGATTAGCCCATCGAGGATATCACAAGCAAAGTTGTGTTTGGAGTACTCCACCAACAAGAGGGATTTCCAGTCACCAGTAATCTCTATTACTCACCATTTTGTGGATGATATCCCTGGGAGAAAATTTTCTCCAAGATGGTCCTCACCGGCAGCCAACAGCGCCTTGCAGCCACCAACTAGCTCGTTGTGCCTTTTCTCTGCCACCTGAGCCAACCATGTGGTCCCTCCCCCATCTGTCGTGATTGTATGTTTGAAGGTGGGCCTCTCGAACCTAAAGGTATGCCTTGTCATTTGGTAATTGAGTATTGTAGTTTGCTTATCATGGACACTTATGGGCATGGATTAATGGGGGGATTCGGCGGAAAGAGTGGGCTAGGTCTATGCTTCTGTCCCCTAGACCTCTTTCGGATGTTATCCTTGGATCTTTGTTCTCGTGGGATCTCTTTTACTGACCTGTTGGTTTTATGGTGGTACTACATGGGAAACCCCGATTTTGGTTGCATGGTCCCGCTTCCTCATCCACATACGTTACTCCCCTTCCATTCACTATAGCCCCATTCATTATTCTTCCACCCGGGTCCACATTTCTACACTGGGTCCACATAGGGTTGGCCTCCCCTACCCCTTGCCCACACCTTGGGTCGGACTTGAAACGATGCATCAGAGGTTGATGCAACTGAAAAGAAAAGTAAAAGCATAATTGGCCACATTCAACAGGAAAATGTACCATAAAATGAAAAAGATGGTTGGGACAAACATACTTAGCACGTGGGAAAAAGGCAATGCATGAGCTCTACCCCATTACCATGGCCATCACCCTAGTTCTTATAGGCCCTAGATGAGCCTCCTTTATCATTCAGGAACCCATGATTGTCCCAACCCCCAGTGGGCAATGAACCGCCCTACCTTAAAAGGGGTATCCACTGCTATACCTTACACATCATGCTCTTACCCTTTGAGCCCTGAGTAGTTAATCAAAGAAAAATCATAAAAGACAAAAGATATATAAAGAAGGGTGGAAAAATCAAGGCTGGGGTATCTCATGCACCACGATTCCAACTTCCTATACATTATATACCCAAGTGTGGGCTTCCCTTTTACTAGCTACCCTTGTGCCCCAATATGTGGCCTAGGTTTTCCCATTTAATTCCTTACGCCATTCATCTCTTTATCAGATGCCACCACCATTTGAAGGATGTACCTTGGACATACTATCCCCTTTAAAGGTAGAAACTACCTAAAGGGTCCTTGGTTAACCTTCTTTGGAGCTTGGAGACATTAGCACATGCCAAAGTCCACTATGGAAGGGCATGCCATTATGAAGTGCCCAACTATTGTCCATGGTTTGTAAGCTTTTTAACTCTATTTCCTTAAATAAATACTTGTATTGGAAGGCTAGGGGATGCATTAGATCTTATGCAAGATTGCAGATCGTCTCCATTTTGGGTTTGGTCTCCCTAAACGGTGTCCTAACCCTCCAAAGGGCTACATTGGTGCATGTAGGATGTGTATAGAGAGCCATGGGCCTCCACAACAATAGACAACATTCCATGGATCCCCAAAGATGTTCAAAGATTGCTCGAGATTCACCTATTGCACGAGGAAGATGCACTCGGTTCACTATGCCCAGCCAACCCCACAGTTGTACCATGCAATTGGCAGATGATCCAGGACTTGTACGCTGATGTGGCATCACTTACACCATCATCTGAGCCCTTATTGATGGTCTACAGGCATCTTCGATCTACTTGGATACCCATGAGGTTACTTGTGTGCCCCCACACCCATTGGGAGCACCACAGGTTTATTATTTGGAGAAAAAGTGGCCAACCCCCTTGTCCACTACTTTTGGGAGTCCTATTCATCGTTATGGCACTTATGGACTTCATCAGGCTTCTTATAAGGCCCAACGACATGTATTATTCATCATTCGACCTCTTGAGAGGCTTATTCTTTTGTTTATGGGCTAGTTTGGTGGGTTTGCCACCAAAAGTTAGTTATTTTGCACATTATTTTATTCTAGGGGCTAATGTAGGCCTAATTAACTTAATCGAACTCATTAGAAGTGTATAAATACAAGTGATGTGAATTCATTTTAGCATCATCACTTGGATTGAACTTGTATCTCTTTAGAGAACTTCGATATCCTTTCTTTAGAGAACTTCGCTATCCTTCTTGGAAGACAAATTTTTGGAGCATGGAATGAATTTTGATGTTTGGACCATTTTCTCTTGTCTTGGAGCTTCCTGATTGACAAAGTTTTGATGGTTGGATAAACTCTTAATACATGTAAGTGCAATTTAATGCTATTCTTTCTCTCTATTTTTGTCACATACATTGTTGTTGGGATTTTGCTATACTAGGGTTATTTATTGCATCCATTTATGCGAAGTTGTGGAAATTTTGTTTCTAGATGGTGATGCTTCATGTATGGGCCATGCATTATGAGTGAATGTTCCTAGAGATGGTTCATCATTGAGATTTATCTTGATAAGCCATCTATTTTGCAAAAAACAGTATAAAGTCCTTGAAGTTGCTTTTGTTGTTGCACTAATACTATGCAATGTGGCATCACTCTCACGCTCAATTCCTCACTGCCCGTGTTTGATGGTGATCCACTCTCCGCAATTGACCATGTAGAAAGATTTAATGCACATGTTTCAAGAGAGAAAGTGGTTCACCAAGATGCCCTTATGTTGTTGTTCATGGGATCTCTCGGTGGTCATAACTCATGGTTGCATGATCATGAACCTAAGAGCATCTCATCTATTGAGGAGTTTGTTGATGGCTTTATTAGACATTTTCAAGTATACCCTGCATTAAGCATCCAAGAGGAAGCCTTCATTGAGCATCATCAAGAGATTGAAAATCTAAGTAATGAGCAGGTGGACAAGTCCTCCTGGGGTCTACATGATGAAAAGGATGATTTTGAGAACACATGTGTTGGGAAGAATGAGTCAATGGAAGGTGAAGTTAAACTAACCTTACCTTTCTCGAGGATATTACTCATGATGATTCTCCTTTTGAGAACCTTGAGAAAGGTGATCCCATTAGCCCCTTGGAAGGGGCAGTTGGAAGTGATCAATTTTCCTTTTAGGAGAGAAGACCCAATCTTTGATACTAAGGAAATCGATGGGGCTCCCACCTCTCCTGAGTATGATTATATGTTCAAATCACTTGAGCCTTTAAATTATGATTTTGGGGAAGAAAAACCTGTTGAATACAACAATTCATCCTCCCTTTTTCCTTTTCCTATTGATCATCATCTTGAGTCTTCATCAAGTGATTGCCTCACCCCTTGTCATATTATCTCAAGTGGTAGTGAGCACTTTCCCCCTTCCAAGTATAATGTCAAGAAAGAGCCCCTTATTGATTATACTTTACCTCACGGGACACACCCTCAGGGTTTTGATCACTCCATGACCTCCCCTCTCCAATGTGACCATGAGCAACCTATTCGTTGCACTCCTTTCCCTCACCCTTCATTCCCCTCTCATCACAACCTTGTGGCATCTACAAAGCACAATACTATGAGCAATGATTGTGATAAGGAGTTCTCAAGGATAATCATTCATTCCACCATTGTGTGCTTAAAGGAAGGACCCGCACTTCTAGATTGACTCATGTTCCTTCCTTTAAAGATTCCTCCCACCTCACATGGAAACCATATTTTCCCACCTCCCGCCCACATCATCTTCCATGTGCTTGGGTTTGCATTTGCTTTGGAATTTGCTGCATGAGTAATCACATAGGAAGGTATATTTATATTGATTCGATGATATGTTGGTTGCACTAGATTATGATTACACTTAATATTAGCTTTGTCGTATGCATATTAGGGTAGGATGCATTACATGTTGATTTTCACATTAGAACTAATGTCATATGATATTGCTCATAGTAGATTCGCTGCATTTAGATTAAAATTTGCACATTTTATTATTTGTTGTTTTTTACGGCCTAACATTAAGCATGGGTGATCATAAGACACCGTACAAACATGCTGCCCCATGGGTTTAGTCTTTGATATGTGCAGGTAACAGGTCTACGGTAACCAAGAGATTGTTGGTGTTCTTGTGACCTCCCGTTCGAGTAGCTTTGCCCACTTTCGAAAGATCATGTCCCAGTTATAGCCAGATGTTACTCACCATTTTGTGGGTGATATCCCTGGGAGAAATTTTTCTCTAAGATGGTCCTCAACTGATAGCCAGCAGCCCTTTGTAGCCACCAACTAGCTCGTTGTGCTATTTCTCTGCCACCTGAGTCAGCGATGTTGTCCCTCACTCATTTGTCATGATCGTATGTTTGAAGGTGGGCCTCCCGAACCTAAAAGTATACCATTTCATTTAATAATTGAGTATTGTAGTTTGCTTATCATGGACACTTATGGGCATGGATTAATGGGGGGATTTAACATAAAGAGTGGCTAGGTCTGTGCTTCTGTCCCCTGACCTCTTTTGTATCTTACCCTTGGATCTTAGTACCGTGGGATCTCTTTTACTGACCTGTGGGTTTTAGGATGGTACTACATGGGATCCCTCGATTTTGGTTGCGTGGTCCTACTCCCTCATCCACATACATTACTCCCCTTCCATTCACTATAACCTCATTCATTATTCTTCCCACCTGGGTCTACATTTTCCCACTAGGTACACATAGGGTTGGCCTCCCCTTCCTGTTGCCCACAACTTGGGTCGGGATTTTAACGATTCCTTGGAGGTTGATGCAGCTAAAAAGAAAAGTAAAAGCATAATTGACCACTTTCAACCGGAAAATGTACCACAAAATGCAAAAGATGGCCGGGACAAACATATTTAGCACGTGGGCAAAAGCAAATGCATGAGCTCTACCCCATTCCCACGACCATCACCCTAGTTCCTATAGGCCCTAGATGAGCCTCCTTTATCATTCAGGAATCCATGATTATTTGACCCCTGGTGGGAAATGAACTAGCCTACCTTAAAAGGGGTATCCACTTCTGTACCTTACACATCATGCTCTTACCCATTGAGCCCCGAGCAATTAATCAAAGAAAAATCATAAAAGACACAAGACATATAAAGAAGGGTGGAAAAATCAAGGTCGGGGTATCTCATGCACCACGATTGCTCCCTCCTATACATTATATACCCAATTGTGGGCTTCCCTTTTACTAGCTACCCTTGTACCCCGACATGTGGCCCAGGTTTGCCCTTCAATTCCTTACCCCCTTCATCTCTTTATCACATGCCACCACCATTTGAAGGATGTACCTTGGACATACTATCCCCTTTAAAGGTAGAAACCACCTAATTGGGTCCTTGGTTAACCCCCTTTGGAGCTTGGAGACATTTGCACATGCCAAAGCCCACTAAGGAAGGGCATGCCATTATAAAGTGCCCACCTGTTGTCCATGGTTTGTAAGCTCTTTAATTCGATTTCCTTAAATAACTTGTTGTATTGGAAAGCTAGGGGACATATTAGATCTTATGCAGGATTGCAGATGGTCTCCATTTTGGGTTTGGTCACCCTATATGGGGTCCTAACCCTCTAGAGGGCTACATTGGCACATGTAGGGTGTGTGTAGAGAGCCATGGGCTTCCATAATTGTAGACAACATGCCATGGATCCCCATAGATGTTCAAAGTTTGCTCGAGATTCACCTATTGGACGAGGAAGATGCACTTGGTTCACCATGACCAACCGGCCCCATAGTTGTACCATGCACTTGGTAGATGACTCAGGACTTGTATGCTGAGGTGGCATCACTTACACCATCATCTGAGCCCTTATAGATGGTCTATAGGCATCTGCGATTTACTTGAAGACCCATGAGGTTACTTGTGTGCCCTCACACCTATTGGGAGCGTCACCGGTTTATTATTTGGAGAACAAGGGGCCAACCCCTTGTCCACTACTTTTGGGAGTCCTATTCATTGTTATGGCACTTATGGACTTTATCAGGCTTCTTAGAAGGCCCAATGACATGTATTATTCATCATTCGACCCCTTGAGAGGCTTATTCTTTTGTTTGTGAGCTAGTTTGGTGGGCTTGTCACCAAAAGTTAGTTATTTTTAACATTATTTTATTCTAGGGGCTAGTGTAGGCCTAATTAGCTAAATCAAACTCATTACAAGCGTATAAATACAAGTGATGTGAATTCATTTTAGCATCATCACTTGGATTGGACTTGTATCTCTTTAGAAAACTTCGCTATCCTTCTTGGAGGACGAATTTTTGGAGCATGGAATGAATTTTGATGTTTGGATCATTTTCTCTTGTCTTGGAGTTTCTTGATTGGCAAAGTTTTGATGGTTGGATATACTCTTAATACATGTAAGTGCAAATTAATGCTATTCTTTCATTATATTTTTGTCACATACATTGTTGCTGGGATTTCACTATACTAGGGCTAATTTACTGCTTCCATTTATGCGAAGTTGTGGAAATTTTGTTTCTAGATAGTGATGCTTCATGTATGGGCCATGCATTATGAGTGAATGTTCTAGAGATGCTTCATTGTTGAAATTCATCTTGATAAGATTTCTACTTTGCAAAACGAAGTATAAAGTACTTGAAGCTGCTTTTGCTATTGCCCTAATGCTATGCGAAGTTACCTTTGAGGCACGCTTAACATAGAAAATTCAATATCCATAGCAATAATTACTCTTGACTCCAAATCTCCCCAAAGGATTAGGCACTGGTCCTCCCTAGGTGATCACCTCAAAGCTTATTTCTTTCACCCTCCGCTCTTTTCTAGGATTAGAATGCATAGGTCACTAAGGGCATAAATTATCTCACAATCTAGCCATCTAAACACTTAGATTTTTGGTCCACAATTGCATTGGTGTGTCCTCAAGAAGCCCTCCAAATTTCATGAGATTTTGACTGTGGGATCTTTAGATGTGGCAAGCCCTAGCTCGAAGACCGATTCTTGCCCTTGGTTTTCTTAGGCTAGGAACCTCATTGGGATCATTACTTTACCTTTCATTGAAAATTCCTTCCTTGATCCACTTCTCCTCCCTGATTAGGTCAAGCATTTCAATGGTTGCTCAACCCCATTCCCTTGAGCTAACCTCGGGTCCACTTGGTCTCGTGCGGTCCCACAACTTATTAGGTCTAATTTCACGAAGACTGTTTGGAATCCACGCCTTCACAAGAATTTTAGGGTTTGAGGACCTCCATTATAAGATACATACCCTAAACCTAAACCTTGAAATTCTCCTTGAGCCCTTCCTCGAGAGCCTTCAACCTTGCCTTCCAAAGCAAACAAGACATACATTTGATTCTCTCTTGTGAATAGGCCCCCCAAGATCACCCCTCACCCTATCATTGACCTATTCATTTTGTGTTCCTTATTATATCTAGTCTCCTCCCTTTGGTGAAAGTCCGTAAAGAGCTGGGAGCCATAGCAGAGGTGATAGAGGGCTATTGCTCCATTGTTTCCCTTGATCTGGTAGTTGCCCTCCAAGGATCCCCTTTACGGACCCCTGCTAGATTGAGCGGTAACAATCGCCACGAGAAAGAGGGTGGATGGCATTCTCAAAAGGGCATCAGCTACCACATTGTTGTTGCCCTTCACTTACTCAATCTCAAAATCGTATGCTTGTAGTTTGCTGATCCACTTCTACTCCATTAGGAACCACAAGCTATTATGATCACTCTTCATTTTAAACCCGTTCCCCACTAAGTATTGTTTAAGCTTGGCCAATGCATGGATAATGGCCAACATCTCTTTATCATATATTAAGTAATGCCGCTCGTAATGCTGGTGTTTGCGGCTCTCAAACGCAATGCGGTGGTGATTTTGCATTAACACTGCTCCTATTCTCGTCTCCAAAGCATCACACTCAAGCACGAATGGCTGAGTGATGTCTGGTAGTGCTAGCACAAGACCTGCTTCATTCTCTCGAAGATTGCCTATGCCTCAATAGACCAATTGAAAGCCCCCTCCTTTGTGAGGCCTGTAAGAGGTGCTGTTAGCTATGAGAACCCATTAATAAACTTCCTGTAATATATCCAAAGACGTAGGAAGATCTTCAAATTAGTGACCTTCCTTGGGGTAGGCCACTTGATGATTGCCTGATCTTCCCTTGGTGTACCTAAACCCTGTTTCCCCGATCACATGTAGGAATTTACAGGGTAAGTTCCTTAGATCAAACACCAAAGGTCACTGCTCCCAAACATATCACAAATTAGTACAGCAGTAAGCAACTCATTTTCAAGCTGGTGGGCCCTGATTTCATTTTGAATGCCAAAAACAGTATTTAGCTTTTTCATAGTTGCATCAGGGGTGTCAATTTCTTGGATATGAAATCAAAGATCTTGAGCAATGGACATTCCTATCAACCCTCGTGCTTGATCTTGTTTATTTTCCCATTTAGCGGCTTTATCTGCATTGGTAGGTTTAGTTTCTTATCCTGAGCCTATTCTATAAAGCCCTTTACTTGTAAGTAAGTCTACCATGTAGGATAGCCATTGGAAATAATTGGTGTTGTTAAGAATAATCGGGCATGCACTTTCCATTTTTTTTTTTAAAACTGAAGCTGAAAAGGGTTGAAACTAACTGCTCCAATGGAAAGATCTCGAAAAATTAGGTCGATTAAAAAAAACGGCTCGAAAAACGCCTTCCAGATGAAGAAGTTATGCCTTTTTGAAAAAACTGAGTTGTAGATGCCGAATAGTTATGAGGACGGTTGAAATTTGATGATGAAGTTCTACTTTAAAAAAAAATCCTGCCCCTTTAACAAAAACCTTTTTAGAAAAAGAAGCTTGAGAAAGAGACTTGAACCCAATACCTCTATTTTCATAAACTAACTTTACACCAGGTGAGCTAGTAAAATGATTCTGTAATTACTTGAAAGGAGGAAGGTTTTTTATTTTTTATTTTATTTTATTTTATTTTTTTAATTTTTTAATTTTTTTTAATTGTATCCTTTGGTGTGCGTGCTTTTTCCTGCAAAAAAAACCCAAAATCCGAGCACAAAAAAAAACGAAATACAACCCTTACGGTAGAACGTTAGATTTTCGGTTAGCCTTACCGGCAACTATCCCTTTTTTGCTATTTCTGGTTTCCCGAGATCGCACAAAGATGTGGGGAAAGAGCATACGTAGCAAAAAAAATCCCGTCTTCCTGACTCTGATTTGCCAAGATCGCACACTGCGTAGAGTAAAGAGCATACATAGAGAAGAGGGTATAGATCCGGCAATAGAAAAAATATAAACCGAAATAAACAGAGGGAACCGAAATAAACAAAATGATTAACAAATATAATTGCAAAACAAATACTTTATACCTCCAAATCTAAAATGCCATAACTTGGGCAACCAGAAACCTTTTCGCATGAAACGAAAGGGGTTCCTCACTGTAACAGACGCTCCAGACACAACAGAGCCGTTCTCTAAGCCCAAAAAGGTTCATAAATAGTAGATCTACAAAACAGAAGTCACATGCAGTCAAACTGGCTTCGGATTTGGATCAACAACGGATGAGGCCCTCAAAATAGCTCTCATACCATGTAGGAATTTACAGGTTAATTTGCTTAGATCAAATACCAAAGGTCACCGCTCACAAACAGATCACAAATTAGTACACCGATATATCACGTGGTTAAAACCCACAAAGAGGGAAACAGTTCACGACCTGAGCTAACGCGGCCACTTTAGGCAATTTATTAATATAAAAAGAAAGTTTACATATGTTTCTTTCATAAACGGTTACTGGACAAATGACCCTCCATGCTCTTTAAATAGAGATCATGGACCAATCGGGTGTTAAGCCATGGATCAAGTGTCGTTAATACCAAGGAGAGAGTGAACCGTCAGATCACTACAAATCGTGACCGTCGGATTATAAGTTACAAATGTACATAGTAACGAAACACACTTTACCTAACTCTACACTAGACTAAGTTATACTTAACTATTTCCTATGTGTCGGAATATCCTAACATCACATGCCCCAAATAGAGCATCTCAGTCATTTCAAGCTCACACTTGGACTGTTTTGCATAGAAATCTTGCTCCTCCAAAATACCCAACACTTTGTCCAAATGTCTGAGGTGATTCTTCCAAATGTCTTTTGTAGACGAGAATGTCGTCAAAGAAAACCAGTAAATGCTTTTGCAACTGTTTGTTAAACACATGGTTCATGCAAGACTGAAATGTTGCTGGGTCGTTGGTTAGCCCAAATGGCATAACCAAAAACTCATAGTGCCCAAAGTGGCACATGAAAGCATTTTTGGGATATGCTGCTCTTGAACTTAGATCTGATGGCACCCAGAATGGAGATTTATCTTTGAAAAATACTTTGCTTTGCTCAGCTCGTCAATCCTTAGAATGGGGTACTGGTTTTTCATTGTTATTTTATTAAGTACTCAGTGATCATTGCACATCCTCAAGGTGCCATCCTTCTTCTTGGCCATAACGACTGAAGAAGCAAAGGGACTAGAACTATGATGAATGTGGCTCAATCTTAGTAGCTCCTTGATAGCCTTTTCAATTTTGTCCTTATAAACCTTGGGATGTGTTGCATCCATTTTTTCAACATTGAAAGGAAGTAGGATCCATAAGCTTGAAGGAATTTTTCCAAAGTTTGAAATCGTCAGCCAACAATTTATTATATCATTGTAAACCCATTCTGCAAATATGTAATGTAAATGATGCTAGTACGGCCGTTAATTATGTAACAACCTAGGTAAGCCTATGATTTTGGTAACGAATTTCATCCTAGGATGTTTTTCGTCTCACTGATTATTTGTGTTTCTAAACACGAATGATCGACAGAGTTTTTCCCTCCATCCTCACCCCAAAGCTAGGGTGGAATTTATCGTCGAAGTCTTAGTTGAGTCCTAGTGTTTTAGTCGAGTTTATTGTAAAAGTGATTTGGGAATAGTATAAGCTAATTGGCTAAACTATTTTATTACAGATCACTTGGTCTACTAGATCATATTGTGTCACAGAATTGGGTAAGTATTTTGAGGGTCTATAACGAACGGGTATTCCCCCTTTGAGGGCTAAATTTGTAAAACCTTATGTAAAAAATATTTTAGTGCATTGTCCCTTATACTTAGACACCATGACTAAAATATTAGAGGGTGGAAAAATAATTAATCCCCTCATGAGTCAATCAATTAATTTTTCTAGCAAAAATAAAATTAAATCCTATGCCAAAAAATTAATTAATTTAGAGTCAAAATTAAAATGTTAGAGAAATTAATTTCTCCAAGTGGAAAAATTCGTGGGTCTAGAAAAAGATAATTTTTAGAGGTCCCCCACCAATGGGATATTGGAAATTTCAAGAAACTTTGGACCCTTGGACCTGGGTGGTTATGTCAAAGTCAATTTTTTGAGGAAATTAGCTCTAAATATTTTTTTTTTGAGCTAATACAAAATGGTTTTAATGAGAAATTTTAAAATTCCTCAAAAATAATTATTTTTGATGACAAAGATTAAAAGTTGATCAAGTATTTATCGACAATCGAGATTATTTTAACGGGGATCAAGCCAATTAACCGTTATTTTCCACTCAGAGGATTTTCTCTATAAATAGAAGGCATTTTGCCTCTATTTGGATGATCTCAATCTCTGGTCTGATGTAATTTTGTAAATGTTGGTGTGAAGCCATTGTGCTGTTGGGAACTTTTGAATATCATAATAAAAGACTTTCGAGTATAGTTCATGATGTCTCATTGATCTGTGGTATGTGCTTTAATATAATCTGAATCGTTATTTCATTTTTAGATGATAGGAACATTCTATTGGTAAGTTGTGGGCTTATCTTAGGTGATCCGATTCATTGTATGTTCTAATGATTATTCTTGAGAAATATATAGAGTTTGCAGGTCTCCCGACCCTTGGGCTCCAAGTTTACAGTCTGTGGGCATAGATTGACCTTGTTTGGACTTAAGATATTTTATGTGGTTTTCTCAATTCACTAAGGCTGTGGTCAACATTTTTTTTCGAAATAAATCTAGCTATTATCAAAATTTTATAAAAAAATTATTCTTCGAAACCCTTTTAAGCATTGTACACTTGTATATTTTGTATAATAATTTTTGTAAATAGAATTTATTTTCTATCCCTTGTTTTGCAGCTGTGGTTTGGGGTTTTGTACTTCTTGTGTATCTATTTGGGTTTTTGGCACTTGTAAATTTGTTTGTGCAGGTGAGATCCTAGAAGATTTGTTGAGTTAGAGCTAGATCTAGCCCCTTGAGGGTAAGATATATCCTCTAAATTTTTTGCAAGGCCAGCTATTGAAGAATTTGCAGTGAAATTGAAGATTTGAAGCAAAATAATTTTCCTGGCAAGGGTTTCAAAATTTTCAAGCCTCTTAGGCCTAACATCTCTCCTCCTTGGCCTAGTGTGGCCTCTTATAGCCCTTGTGTCAACCTTCTCAACCCCTGCCTCAGCCTTTTCTAGCTCTCCAACGCTAGCCACAGGGCTCTAGAGGCCTTGACCTGCCTCCTTTACCCCTGTTGTGGCATTTTTTGGCTTTTTTAGGCCTGGACGTGGCCTCTAGGTCACTCGACCTCCCTCATTCTCCCTGTCGCAGGCCTGAAAAGGCCTTCTTTTCCCTTTGCATCCCTTTTTTCTTCCTTCCCGTGGGCTTTAAGCCTCTTGGCCTCCCCAAATCCCCTTTCTGCAACCTCCTTTAGGGTGCCGTAGGCCTCTTTGAGGCCCTAGCCCTAGGCCACAACCCTTTAGGGTCTCTTGGCCCCCTCCTCAAGCCTAGCAACAACCTTTCAAGGCTTGCCGTGAGGCCATTTTTGCCTCTAGTCCTTAGCCATAGGCCTATTAGGCCTTATCCCCTCTCTCCTAGTCCTCATTCCTTGCCTCATTGCCCTCTTCCATCTCTGATTTGAGCATTTTATTCAGAAGCTGATCATCGGTGGGTTTTACAGAAAAGTTGGTGAAAATTTGTGTATTCAGGAATTGGAAAAAAATGGCTTGTTGGGCAAGTTATCTTCAAGGCATAGGGCCTTTGGTTTGACCTCTAAACCCTTGCTCATTACACTGCTTACTTCACCAAGTTAAATAATTGATAACAGGGATAAAAGACATTCTAAATTGGCATAAAATAAACTTATAATTTGCTTGACATATTAAGGAATTAATTGCATGAGTTGGGCTAATTTTGTTCAAGTGAATTTCACTGGCTGTCTTGAGTGTGATAAGATTTGACATAGCAGTGAAAAGTGCATCATAAGAGGCCTAAAGTATCTAAGATTTCATATTATCCAAATTGGTGTGACTCTCGGGTCCTCATTGCTCATATTTGGCTTAGTATATGCTTATCATTTTACGCTTCAAAGAGTCCTAAATCATAAGTAATTTACTACTGTCATAGATCTATCTTAAGATTGGAATTCAAGTAGCATAAGTGCTTTCATTGCTCGACATTCTAATTGGTTACTTGTTTCATGGTTCTAAGTGCTATTGTGAAGATGTATTGCTAAACATTGGAATCTAACATTTTCTTGTCTCTTGTAAGTTCTTCCATACTCGCTAAAATCATTCTCTTTGCACTAAATTCACTCATACAAGTGTTTAATCCATAATTGAATATCATTATTTGTCTCTTAAGTGAATATGACTAATCATTGAAGAATATTGGCTAAGAACACTTGCAATGTTGTGGTCAATTTGTGATCTTGAGGTTTTAAGAATCTAATTGGTTGTGAGTTAATAACAACATCCTAACATCTATGTGTTCTTTGCTTAAGGGCTTCTAATCTATTTGAATATCTCTTGATAATTGGGGTTAAGTAACATTGTCATATTTTGAGGATTGATTATCATTGGTATCTTGTATTGAAAATCTATGGCTAATTGTTAAGTGGATAAGTGCTATAAGTTTCCCTAATCGCAATCATTGTTATCATTTGATGGTTAATATCTTGTGGAAGATAGTTTTGCCTTGAGCACTTGGGTAATTGCTTTGAAAGGATCTCTTGTTCATTATTGGCACTTGATAAGCCTGACACATTTTCTTGTGGTTAAGATTGTATTCTATTGACAAGTACTTGTTGATATAACTCAAGAATAAATCATAACTAAGTACTTGAACAACTTAAACAATCTTACCTCAAGAATCACTCATAATCTTTGCATATCATTCTAAATTAGTTCTTCAATTAATAATTTACCTCCAAGCATAAGCTTGGTTGATAAACATTTAGGGCCACCCTTTCTCAATTTAGCTTGAGGGACTTAGCACCTCTTTAGTGGTTAACACGACGACTTTGCAATCGTCAGAGCCATAGTCTCTGCAGTGTTGGAGGCATCGGGTGATTGGAACACAAGGGGAGGTATCGTTAATCAAGCCTTTGCTTGCTTCCCATCGGCTTCCATCCCACAACCTACTCTAGAGACTAGTTCCGAAACAGTTAAGAGGAAGGTTACACCTAGAATAGGCATCTAACTTAAAATTAACCAAGATTTTCCATTTCACCTAGTTAGTAGGATTTGCACTTCATCCAGGTTAGTAACTAGTTAAGCATTTAAGCAACGATTTTTCATCCGATTACTTGGTCTCTAATTAATATACAACAAGAAGTTGACTCCATAAGGCACTAGTCTCACATTCGAATCTAATCTAATCCTTAAGTCTTTTTAAAATTTCGAATCTAATCTAATCCTTGAGTCTTTTTAAAATTAACCAAGTAGCTATGCCATTCAATCGTCTCTCCTAGACTCGTTGGTTTCCAACTTAGTCCTTCATTTTCACCTTTCCATAGGGACAACCACCCATAGCGTGCTGTTGGGAGACAGCTAAAACGGAGAGGTTAGGGATCAGAGTGACAACCCCCGACCCGAGTCATTGTCGCAGTGCTTGTACAATTTGAACGACAACAAGATGACGATAAGGGCTTGTTATAACAACCCACACCCCCTCTTCCAACACTATCACATGCTCAAATCCTCTATGTGGAGGTCTACCTAGAGTAATGTCAACAAAACCTTTTTGATGTTTGTCGAGGAATACCTGAATGCCATATGGATACTGTCAAGGCAAATTCAGATGTCTTTGTAAAAAATGTAACACTCTATTGCCCATTCTATGTCTCCATGCTGCAACACTACCTTCATACTTTGACATGATAATACCTTAGGTGGTTACTGATGCATGGCCCACAAAACCACCTTCTTGCCATCATGATCTCTAAACCCCATCTCCATCCTCCTCTGGTTAGTAGTGTATCTTTCGATGGAGTAAAGCCACCAAACACTAAGTACCACATTAGTATCCTGTATGTCCACCACAAAGAAGTCATTTGTCAATGTTTAGTTACCCATGGTTATTTTTAGTTTGTGGATCCATCTAGTGCACTCCATTTGATGATCACTGTGAATCCATCAAATTCCTTCGTTTGAATCTCCCTTTGATCCACCATCGCTGCATCTATAAAGTTGTGGGATGCCCCACCATCAATCAACGTTGTCTCTTTATGTCCGAACATGACTCCTTTGACTTTGAATAAATGGTACCTGGGAATTCCTAACATGGGTGCAATTACAGGGCCTTTAGCCCCAACTTATGATGATTCCTCACTTGTTGCCAGAGGTCCCTGTTCATGTATCTATCCCCATCCCAAATCCTCATCCTCCTCATCATTGTCACTATTTGACTAGATCTCAATGTAGTGTGCTTTGCCCTGTTTGTCCTTCCTTGTACATCTATGTCTTGACACCCAGGGCTCCTGGCAGTTGAAACAAAGATTTTTCTTCCTTAGCTCATTACGGGTTGCCTCATCCAGCTTTGATTTCCCAGTGTATTCCCTTTGAAAGTGTTTAACCTCCTTATTCTTTTGAGGAAAGGATGGTTTGGGAAATTTTTTCTCTTAGGAACAACGTCCTGCATATCTCTAGCTCTACTAATTACATCTTGTAGAGGGACAAGCTTATAACCCTTAACACAACCATGTAGAGGCTCAGATAGCCCCTCAAAAAACAACATCACCATCTGTGCATCAAATATGCCAGTGACCATAATTGCCAGCTGAAACTTTGAGATATATGCCTTTGGATTACCAGTCTGCTTTAATTGTGCCAACTCTCTGAAATGAATCTTTGGGTCTCGCCTGTCAAAGTGGTCTAGGTTTCTCCGAGTAAACTAGAAATATGAAGTTATGTTGGCATGACCTAAAGTCACTAACCCATGGTACCACCACTCATGGGCCTCACCCTCTAAGTGCAACGTAGCCAACTTAATGGCATCTTCTATCAATAGATGTAGTTGGAAGTATGTGTCCAACTTTCACACCCATGATCTAGCTGTGCATTTTGATGATTCATCAAAACATGGGATGGACACCTTTCCCAGTGTCTTATGAAGTTCATGGTTCTGCATCATAGCTTTCTTAGCTCCTTCAGGATTGTTTTTCATCTAGAGGTTGCAAAAACTCTGTGAAATTCATGTCAGCTTGAAAAACTCGTCCCATCCTCCTGTACTCCAAATATTCCCCAAAATGTATATCTTTATCCACCTGCTCCATCTGCCCTACCACTGTCTCATTTAAAAATTGAGGCATATTGGGGTTGGGTGTCTTGCTATATAGGTGTGGGTGGCTTTGCATGGTTGTGCGTGCATGGCTGCTTTCACCACTATTAGATCCCTCGCCATTAATGGGATCTGTTGTCACCCATATTGTACAGGCACTGCGACAACCGCTCAGGGCAGGGGTTGTCACTCTGATCCCCGCCCACTCTGTTCTAGCCGTCTCCCAAGAACAGGCTATGGGGGGTAGTCCCTATGGAATGAGGTGAAGGAAAACAAGTTGGGAGCCAACTTGTTTGGGAGACAGGAATGAGTGGCCTAACTGCTTGGTTAAATTTAGCAAGATTTATGATTAGATTAGATTAGATTTTAAATATGAGATCAGTGCCTTATGGAGTCACAATTTTTGCTTGGTATAAATTATTACCGAGTAACCGGATGGACACCCGCTGCTTAAATGATTGACTAACCTATATGATGTGCAAGTCTTAGGATCTATGTGTGATGTAGTGATCTTGGTTATTTTTAGTTATATGCCTAATTTAAGTGTAACCTTCCCTTAATTATTTTCAATCTGGGCTCCAAGGTAGATTATGGGAAGGAGGTCAATAAGAAGCAGGCTAGGGCCTGATTAACGATACCTTCTATTGTGCTCCTATCACCCGGTGCCTTCGACGCTGCAGAGACTGTGGCTCTGACGACTGCAAGGTCACCGTGTTAACTACCGAAGAGTTGCCATGCCCCTCAGGCTAGATGAGAAGGGTTGCCCTAGATCTTCATCTCTATCAACCTAGCTTATGCTAGGAGGTAGGTTGTAATGCAAGCTAGACTTAGGATGCTTATGCAATGATGATGAGTGAAGACTTCTTGAATTAAGATTGTTTGTGTTATTCAGGTACTTAATGTGAGTTATCTTGAAGCAAGAGTACTTACTAATACTGAGATAGCAATCTTAAACATGACAAATGCCAAAAGATACAAGTGCAAGCTTCAACAATATTCCACAAGATGTTTAACCAATTAGATCAACTTATCCACTTATTAATTAACCACAAAGCTATAAGATGCCAATCACTATTACCAAAGATGTTTTCCAAAACAAGATTATGTGAATCTTATTACTCAATGCTAAAGAGATATTCAACTAGATTCACAAGATGCCAATATTCCCAAGAGACTTATCACCGATATGATCCAAGTGCTTTAATGAGTGAGTTAATTTAGATGTGAAATATAAACAAACTCAGAAGAAAAACACAATATTAGCCACTTCCACAGTGTGAATCTTAGGAACAAAATATAGAATTATGAAAACAATTATACACTTTATGTTCCAATGACCTTTTTATGAAAAATAAATGACTATTATGATAACAAGAAGTTAATATTAATTTCAAAGTGCATATGCTTGCCCAATGTCACAAGAAGTAACCCAACAACCAAATAAACTTAGTCAACTTAAGAATGAGATGCGTTAGCATACTTAAGATATAATATTCAGAAAAATTTCAGATATGATATATTTATTACAGCAATAAACAAACCACAGATCAACAAGATAATGATGCAATAATGAATGCTCAATATGCCCCAAAATAAGAAAATTTCATTGAAACTGAAAAAATCATTTTTTTGACCCTCTTTAAGTGTGTGATTCAGAAATTGCAGATCTGATATGTTCAGTTATGCAGTGAATTCCGACAAGCAGAAAATTAGATCTAGGCTAGATCTAAGATGCCCAAGTGGCCAAAATTTAGGAAAATGAAAATTTCGCAGTTTTGAACAATTTTGACCAATTTATATGTGTGATTTTAGGGCCTAATTATCATTGTTTGACCGCTATAATAAAACATGGCAAAATGGGGTTTAGAGATCAAACCCTAGGCCCAAGGCCTTGAAGATAAACTTGCCAAAATTGCCCAAAATTTTGGGATTGAAGATGCCACCTGAAAATTAAACTTTTGAAGCCCCAAAACCTGCAAAACCACCAAGGAATCAGTCCCAAAATTTTCAGAGGAGGGTTTACGGCAAAATAGGGCAGACAAGGCCAAGGAGGGCCAACACTAGGCCATGCAAGGCCAACGTTGAGGGAAGAGGAAGCTAGGAGGGCAGATCGGGGGTTAAAGAGGGGAGAGGAGGCCAGAAAGAGGCAACGCTGGAGGAGGAGAGCCACCAAAGGTTGGACGGCTAGGGAAAGAGCTCTAAATGGGCTGCCATGTGCCCCACAAAGGTCACGACCTGAGAAAAGAGGGCCGCAGAAGGAGGCCAAAGCCTCGAGGCCTCACAGGCAGGCCAAAATTGGCTTAAAAACCCTGACATTGGGCCCACAAGGGAGGGACAAAGTCCTAAAGGCCCATAAAAGTGACACAGAGGCTAAAGAACGCTAGCACAGGCTAAGGAAGGGAGACGCTGACCCCCTGGGACCTGGATCCAGGCTTGGGAAAGCTTAAAACTAAAACCCTTGTTTCAAATTTTTTTTTTCTCTTACGGATCTGAATTTTGCTACAAAATCTTCAGTGGGTAGCCCTGCAAAATTTCCTAGAGACTAGATCTTACCCTTATGGGCCTTAATCTAGCTCTATTTCAGTTTGATCTCTTGATTTCAACCTGCAAAAATGAAAATAAAACACACAAACTCCAACTATATACAAAATTTCTTAAAACCCCAAAACCCAAGTCAGAAAAAATAATTTACAATTATATTTACAAAATTATTTATAAGATCTACAAATATACAAGGGTTTTGAAAAATTTAAATTTTGAGAAAAAATATTGATTTTTTATTTTTGAGGAGTTTTCGAATTTATCATTTAATTCCATTTTTATTAGCTCAAAATTAATTATTTTGAGCTAATTTATTCAAAAAATTGACTTTGACTTGACCACCAACGTACAAGGGTCCATTTTTTCTTGAAATATACAATATTCCCTTGGTGGAGGACCTTAAAAAATTAATGCTTTTAAGAACCACGAATTTTTCCACTTGGAGAGTTAATTTTCCTAAGACAACTTAATTTTACTCTAGTTAATTAATTTTCTGGCTTAAGATTTAATTTATTTTGCGAGAAAAATCAATTAATTTACACATGAGAGGATGTAATATTTTTCCACCTTGTAATACATAAGATTTTTACATTTACAACTCTCAAAGGGAGAATGCACTTTTGGCTTAGACCCTTAAGACACATACCCAATTTTGCGACACAACATGATCTAGTAGACCAAGTGATTTGTAATAAAATAATTTAGCCAACTGGCTTAAATTATTCCCAAATCACTTTTACATCAGACTGTACTAAAACACTAGGATTCACCTAAGACTTTGACGAAGAATTTCACCCTAGTTTTGGGGTGAGGTTGGAGGGAAAAACTCTACCGCCCATCCATATTTAGAAACACGAATGAGTCAGTGAGACAAAAAACCTCTTATGATGAAACATTCCGCCAAAATAATAGGCTTACTTAGGTTGTTGCATACATTCAAAGGTCTTACTAGGATCATTCACATTACCTAACTTGTAGAATGGGTTTACAATGACACATGGATTGCTGACATATGATCCGGCCTTGTGGAAAAAATTGGCACTTCCGCTTCCTTGGAACTTTGACAAATACTGTGCAACAAAATCCTTTCTATGTTGCTCCCCCATCGGAATCTCGATGGAACCTCCTGTTGTATCTTTGTAGACAATTCTGGCTGGGGAATTGTGCCAAAGCATCTAAGTAAGGGTTTAATTGAATTGGATGACCAATGTATTAAACATTTAACACTTGTAAAATCTAAATATTTTTGAGAAGTTCAAAGGGGTGATTTTCATTCATAACAGAATACATTTTGAAATTGAGTTTGAAAGTGGAAAATAAGAAAATATGTGATAATCAAACATCCATATCGAATATTTAATTAATTTAATACAATAGATGCGTATAGAAGGATTCTACAACCAAACAATATATGTTCAAGAGATGACAAAAGGCAACAATTAAAAGATGCAGAGGAACTAACTTAAACAAACTGATTAGTTAATTAATCTCTTTAATGATTATAACTTTGTAGCGGGCTCTCAGGGAGATTGATACTCAATCTAGCTGGAAAGTGACTATACTGTGTTTTCTAGCATAGATCCAAGCTCATATTTGGTGACTGTTCCACCAAGACCTCAACAATCCGAGCTTCAAGAAATTGTAACTCCGATTTCCCTTGCAAATTTTAACTCCACAGGTCTGTCAATATAGGGCTGCAATAGGTCCAAGATTATAGAAGATAAATTTCAGATTTTAACTCAAACAAATGGTTCTCCTTGGTCTCCTACAGTTATGTAACTTATCTCTGAGAAATCCCCGAAATTCTTGATGCTAAATAGTAAAATGAAATGTTTCAACGTCAATTTATACTCGATTTCGACCCTTAATGAAGAGACACGTCTCATGGAGGGAGGCCGACATGAATGTCTGAGTATAGGTCGCCTAGCCTTAAGAAAATTATTATTTTTAAACTCAAAAGTTCATTTTCTCACAAACTACAAGGAGTTAGGAGATGAGTGAGTGCTTGTTGGAAAGAGGAAAGAGTCCTCTACAAGATTGTCTAGGTCCCATGTTGAAAGGTTGCCTATAAGATCTTCAATTTTATTTTTCTTTGAAACTGTCCTCAAATTGTTTGGTGCAGAAGCTTATTAGGACAGTATGACTTCTCTTTGTTTGGATTCTCCATTGTTTAGCTTCTTCATCATCATAGGATCATGTAGGACATCCACGTCATCATGATAGTGTCCTGCAATGAGTGTATCATCCATGTCTTCACATAATGGTGCAGTGATATGTTATAGTGCAACATCATCAGGAGAACTCCAAAATAGTCTTCCAATCAAATGATCTCCAACCATGTTACCCCCATCAAGTGTATGACATCATCAAGTATCATACACTTAAATATATGACTCCATATGTCATCAAGGGTTAAGGTCTAGATCATCAAGTGGATGCAACATTAGATCAAGGACTTCCTAGGACTTCTTTCATTAGTGGTTTGACTTCTTTGTAACTTGACATATTCATTGATGGTATCCTTGTCAAAACAAGAGTTGTCACATCATCATCTTGAACTGGGCATCTCAAGAATATTGACATCTTGGTCAATTCCATATTGGCATCAATGAAAACCTTGATTAATAGCCCTCGTGTTAAATTTGTATGTCCTGACTATCTTTTGCATTTTGTGGTACATTTCTTGTTGAGAGGCCAGATTATGCTTTTCCATTTCTTTTTAGGTGCATCAACCTCCAGGCATCATTCCAGACCCGACCCAAGGTGTGGACAAGGGGGAAGGCTAATCCAATGTGGACGCAGTGGAAACATGTGGACCTGGATGGGAAAAGAGATGAATGGGGGTGAGATGAGTGGAAGGGGGTGATGTATATGGTGTCTGGAAGCGGGACCACGCAACCAAAATCGAGATTTCCCATGTACTGCGAACCCTAAAGCTAATGGTGAATAAAGGAGATCCCACGAGACGAGGGTACAAGGGTAACCACGAAATCGGCCATTGGAGACAAGAATATAGACCTAGCTCACTCTTTCCGCCGAATCCCCCCACCAATCCACGCCCAAAAGTGCCCATGACAAGTAAAGAAAATTACTCAACTATACCAATGAAAAGCCATATCTTTGGGGTGGAGGCCTACCTTCAAACATACAATCATAACAAGCAGGCGAGGGGCCACATGGCTGGCTCAGGTGGCAGATAAAATGGCACATCGAGTTATCTAGTAGCTGCAAGGGTCTGCTGGCTGCACCAAGGACCATCTAGGAGAATAATTTTCTCTTATATACACTACCCACAGGTGGTGGGTAACAAAGCTAACCCTAGGTGCATTGAAAAAGCCATTATTGAAGATGCACTAGCTATAGAGTTGTTGCTGCAAGCGCTAAACTTGAATGCTTAATATATGATGCCCTAGCTAGCCTAATGGATGATGATCATATATGGAAGGATCCCTAATCTTGAAACCCTAAGTACATGGAGGGAGCCTAAAGCAAAAAACATATGAAGCCCTAATGAGACTGACCTTGAATTTTGACTGTGTTGTGAATACAATCTGCAAGAACATGATTAGATTTCTGAAGAAGATTATAGAGCTACTGCAAGAAAAAGGATATCAAACTCTTAATCAAGTGGCAGATCAGGGCAATACTAGCATATGGAGACGGGTGGAAAATGGCACAATCTTTGGGTCTGGAGGTGGACACAATTGATTTAAGAAAATCGTGTATAGATAGTTTGCATCAGAAATATATAAGGCTCAAGGATGAGGAAGATTCTCTTGCATGGTCCAAAGACAAATTCTTGAGGGTTAATACAATATGTCTTGGCGATTAGCCACAAAGCAATGTTCTCTCTTATGCATAATAAGCAGAATTGAGGTGGAAATTGATCTGGAAAGCTAAAGGCCCCAAAGAAGACCTGTATATTTCTATATTATTATGGCTTGCCATTAGGATTCAGGAATAATGCTTTGACTTGGGAAATATTGCAAAGGAGGAACAAAGAAACATGCCGTGTTGAAGAGACAAAGAAACAACTGATATTTATCAATTCCAAGTTACATCACAGGTGAGATCATTTTTGTTTTCTGTGAGCAGTAGGCCTGCAACTCCAAAAAATCCTAGGCAGAGAAAGAATTTGAAGTTCGGCTTCTCCTTAAAAATAAAACAAAATTTAAGATATTTTGAACAGGTCAGCCCTCAAGTTGGCCTTATCCTCTCAATCGACATGTCTCTTCAACATAGGACGAAACATGTATAAATATAAACCCAGGATCATCATTTTGGGAATGAAACGTTCGTCAAGCACAGAGAAAAAAAAGTTTGAATCTGAAGTGCTAAAGGAGAAAAAAGGACGAAAAATTGAAGATTATTGGTTTGGACAAAATCTGTTTTGGATTTTTCTGTAGCTAGGGTTCTGAAATACATCATTATTTATGTGAACAAAGCTGCTCGAATTGGTAACACCTTGACAACTGTTTCAGCACAGTCCTGTGCAAAGAGAATTCAGACTCGTGGAAAAATTGTGGACAGAACCTACACTCGTTGAAGACCATTAACTCTCGGTCCTGTTGAAAACTCTGTAACCTCATGCTGTAAGAAATCCTTGGGAGACCAGAGTTTGGACCTGTTACAAAAGTGCAGACACTAGTTCAGGGTCGGACCTTCCTTTGGCACATTTATAATTCAGACCCGTGGTGATTTTTTTGAAGCTTGGACTTACATTGACAGATTTGTCCATTCACTCCTGTGGTATTACAAACTTGGATCTGCGGCAAGCATTTGATGCAGACTTGTAGCAGTTGTTGCAACTTGCAAACCTTAAAAAACTTGGACTTGTATCAGATCTGAAGTCTGGAAGTCAAGGTCCTTAAGACATCATTTGGAGCTGATTTGAAATCTGGAAGTCAAGGTCTTTAAGACATCATTTGGAGCAGATTGATGTCTTGAAGTCAAGAAGTTTTCAGGCATCAATTGAGCAGACTTTAAAGAATTTCTTGGAGAACATTTGAGGAGACTTTGAAGACTGTCTATTGAAGGAAGTAGTTGAAGCAGTCTTAGAGCATACATCCTTGCCCTTGAAGGTGCTTTGTCTTCGAAGATCTCTTTGTAGCATATTGAAAATTATCTTGAGCATCTAGCAAATATCTGGAGTATTGGAAAAGATTGTAAGAAGACATGATGCATGATTGAAGCCTTCATTGAGTAACATTGAAGAAGATTTGCTTGGGTTACGTGAAGAGTCTTGGAGATACCTACTGGAGTTACTGATGTTGACCTTCATCCTTGAAGCATAGTTGGAGAAGACCCCTTGTAGCAGCCATTGAAGATTTAAGAAGCAATACCCAGAGCACTGTTGAAGCTAGTTGAAGACGTTCATTAAAGGACCTTTGAAGACTCACTTATTGCCTTGATTAAAGACATTCCTGAAGACATGATATGAAGACCTTGAAGAGATGACACAGATTGGTTTGGAAGCCTTGAGAAAGCTATGAAATTACCTTAAAAATTGTGAAACAGATTGAGAGGATTTTAGCCCTAGAGGATTGGAGTCCACACACAAGGTTGGAGCTTGAATTGTTGAGAGGATTGGAGTCCTCAAGAAGACCGAGTTGGAGCTTTAAGAAGACCGAGTTGGAGCTTGGTGGGATAGTACAGTTTGGAGCCTGGCTGATTTGAAGATTGGAGTCTTCGTCTAGGGTTGGAGCTCTGAACTATCATTGTACTTGATTTGTTGTAAAGCAGATTGGAGTCCTTGTTACTATTGTTAATAAAATTATTCTTTTGTTGTACATTTTGTGTTCTAGTTTATTAAGTGATCCTAACTGTCATCAAAATAACAATTGTAAAAGAAATACCAATTCACATCTCCTCTCAGTATTTCC
Source organism: Pinus albicaulis (assembly GCA_034641835.2). Classification (NCBI taxonomy): domain Eukaryota; kingdom Viridiplantae; phylum Streptophyta; class Pinopsida; order Pinales; family Pinaceae; genus Pinus; species Pinus albicaulis. The sequence goes on along the minus strand of CM076576.1, from coordinate 1,649,018 downwards.
AACAATGATAGTGGTTCTAAACATCCATATATTAAAGTTATGAGATACTATTTTTAATGTGAGATAATTTCTCGATATTTTTTATGGCATATATGTGACTAAAGTTATGTACTCATACTACATGTTCTTTTCACATTCATACGAGACAATTGAGAGTTTGTTCGAGAAAATCCTTGATTCCCATTTCTTTATTAGTTTTCAAGAGAGATAATCTTATTAACTACACCAATTCTTATTCTTATTGTGAACGAATATTCACATTAGGCCTTCAATTTACCCCTTAAAATTTGCATTGAACAAAGCAACATGAGTGAAGTTATGTATGATAAAAAGTGTAAATTATATTGCAAGATTTTGAAATAAGTTCTTATTTGGGTTTTTGTAGATGGATTTGAGAGGGTTAGTTTATATGTAATGACTTGTGGTTCAGCCATGGTTGTTTTCATTTTTGGATCCGTTTTTGCTCTAAGCTTTGCACATTTGAACATCATAGATTTACGTTTACGACATTTATGGTGAATTGATTTGGTTAAAGTTAATACTTGAGTTAATGCAATTCTATCATGTTATGCCATTTTACCTTGTGAGGTTGAATTCTAAGCCTAAAACACTTTTAGATATTGAATTTATGTTGAAACATTATGTCCACTTGTTTGCTTTTAAGAAAGAATCAAATGACAACTTTGTGTTATTTTTAGGAGTGTAATTCTGAATTATCAAAACTTGCACAGCTCTCCTTGAATTGTGGACTTTGATCAATTGCATTTAGAGTTTATGTAATTGCATCTCTGTCTAAATGTGGTATTTTAATGGAGAATCTGTAGCTTCAAACTTAAAGCAGAGAAAATTTTCATTACTTATTTGAGGAGAACTACCTTTTTTATAATGCAGGTGAAAATGGGAAGGAGGAAGAAGACACCAAATTTGTATGCATCACCAAATTTCCCAAGCTTTTACCAGGATGTTATTGGCTCTATGAAAGAGCCTCAAGAGAATCACACTTCATTTGTGCTTGAAAGTATGATTCAACTTGCATTTTCAATTTTTCATGCTATACCATTATTATCACATGTAGTTTGGAATTATTAGTAAATATTTTTATTGCAGAAATTTCCTTCATTTCCATTTTGTATGTTATAATGTGATTACATTCATCCACATCAAATTTGGTGAAAAAAATGTTAACCACTTTATTTTGTTAATAACTCCAATAGTCTAATATTTTCGAAAATAAAGGGATGGGTATAGTGACCATTCTACTATCTAATTGTAGTATTTAAGGCATTCTTTTATTTTTTGAACATTTGAGTTAAAAATGTTGATATGTAGACTGCTTTCAAATGGTTTTGTTGCAATGATGTTTAGAGGAAAGCATCATGTCCTTTCCTTTGATTCTCTCTCTTAGGCACAAAATGTGACTTCCTTTGTTTCTCTCTCTTATGCAGAAAATGTGACAATCTCAGTAGTACTCAGCAAAACTCACCATGTTATAGTGAAACACCCATTCTTATTGTCTTGGTAATTTCCTTAACCTAAGCTTGGAAAGTCTATAAGAAGAATTACTTTCGGGTTTTCCTCTCCAAGAGGGAGAGGTTTTGGCCCTGGCTTGTTAGCCTAAATTTTTCTTCTCTTGTGCATTTGATAATTGACTTGATGAAGAACATAATAACGTAAAGAAGATAAGATCTAAGTGAAAGAAGCATAACGAAATCACAAGTAATTATCAAGAAGAGAAATTTTAATAAAAGCCCAAATTTCTTAACATTGAATCAGAGCTATGGTGCTGAAGATAAGAAAGAGAAGTTTAGCAAGAAGGGACAAAGTTCAAGCTTCAAAGGAGACAATGAGGATCCGTTTTTCTAGAAGATCTCAAAGCAAAGTAAAGGATCTACATTGAAGAAGAATCTACAGTGAAGAGTCAAACCCTAGATCTAAGAAGGAAGATCATCTTTGAAGTAGTCTACAAGGAAGTTGGTGAAACCATCTGAAGAAGACTAAAGAAGTTACTCAAAGGACTGATACATCAAAGTCCTTTCTAGAGGAAAAGCAAGACCAAGAATGTGATTGTTATATTCAAAAGATATTTGGTGTTGAAGCCAAATCAACACTGTTGCAGACTTTATCAAATCATCATTTTTCTGAAGACATCATCAAGCCATCCTTGATCACCATCATCATCAACGATCTAAGGTGATCTATCTCTTTACACTACTCTTGGAGAAGTCTATCTAAGAGGGAGCTCCTGCTACTATCTACATCATCATCAACAAGGAAGCTGGTAGAAGAAGAAAAGCATCTACTCAAGTAAGTATCTTTATGACTTCATCTGAATCTGTCAAAATCTTTTTTTGCAAAGAAAGCAACAAATTGGTCGGGGTTTCAAACTTTCTTGCATGGAAGAAAATGACAGATCTAAATCTTATTGAGAATGAAGTCATAGACTATATCAAAGGGTCAACAACTAGACCTTCAAAAGAAGATACTCAAGCTCATGCCAAATACATGAAGGGGAACATAAGAGCCCAAAGGATTCTTATAGAATCCATAAAGGACTCACTCATCCCCTATGTATCAAAACTAGAATCTTCAAAAGAAATATATGACAAATTGGTGTAGCTATTCTTGGTGAGTACTGTAGCGGAAGTAATATCTCTGAGACAAGCACTATACAAGTTGAAGCTGTCAAGAGAGGAAGGAATCATTTCATATTTTATGAATATTTTTGAAATACGAGATCAACTGTAGGAATTGGGAGAAGTAATGTCCGATAGAGAAATGACTACAATGGTACTGAATGCTCTACCAGAGGGATGAGGAAACTTCACTTCAAGTATCTATGGGAAGAAGAAGTGTAGAAAATTCTATTTCCCACCCCGGTTTTCAGTTTTCACCTTATTACTCCAAAATAATTAAATGCCCTTTCCCATATCCATACATTTAATAACTGGAAAATAAATTTTGCTGAAAACACAAATTCTGGAAATTTTTTCAGAATGCTGTAAATGCAGAAATAAAATAACAGCAGTAACAAACAGTCATTCAACACATCATAACTCGGTATTTTTGGTCAATGTGACCCTGGAAAAACCCCCTACAACTCTTGGGGAAAACCAGTTTGAGAGCTCCTCCTTATTTCTGAAAAATGCTTTTTTACAGTGAGAGAAATATTCAGAAAAATCAGCAAGTAAACTTTTACAACTTATCTCTTTCCGTGCTTAACCACCGCCTCGGAAAACGTGCAGACAGTAAAACTGAACCAGCAATAAATGCTGTGCGTATTTCTTTGAAAAACGTGCCCAGAAATTACAGCATTAATTTCTGCTGTACGGCCTCCTCTTTTTGCGTGCAGAACATCAATAAATGTTGCTGTACGGCCTCCTTGGAATGCGTGCAGCTGTATTAAATGCTGTTGTACGGAAATCTGCCTCGATTTTTGTGCCAGCAATCAGCTACAGGCTGTACGGCCTGTCTAGAAAAGCGTGCAGCAAAAACAGCAGCTTCTCCCTCGAAATCTGTGCCCAGAAAATGGTACGGATGCCTTGGAAAACGTGCCACAAGCTGCTGTACGGATTCTGCCTTGGAAATCATGCCAAATATGCCTTGAACTGTGTGCAAACTCTGCTGTACGGTCTTGCTGAAATATGGCCTTGGAATGTGTGCCAAGCTGCTGCCTCCTTCTCCTCACTGCTCAGAAATCTCCCTTGCTCTCTTGCTCTCCTTCTCCCAATCTTCTCATGAAAGAATGAATGACCTTTTCCTCCTTTTCCTCCTTTAACCTAACCCTAAGTGACTTTTGGGGAATCCCTAAATCCAATGGCTGAGATAGATTGAGATCTAGGGCTGAGATTAAATGCTCATTTAAATCTCACTTTTCTTTTTTTAATTCACCCCACTTTAATAAAGACCCACTTAGTCTTTTATTTCCAAAGTCACTTTTTCCTTTCTAATTTTATATTGACTTTATTTAAAGTCACTTTAACTTTAGTAACCTTATCACTTAAAGTCACTTTAAAATTAGATTTGACTTTATAACTTTATAAAGTCACTTTAGTAACTTTATCACTTAAGTCACTTTTAAATTAGATTTAACTTTATAAAAATTTATAAAGTTACTTTAGGAGAAAAATTAAATTCTTTTGGACACTTTTCCCTAGGCCAAAGATCAAAGCCTTAGGGAACCACCTGTCCTCCGGTACCAAATTTCAACAAGAAGAAACACCATTCCAGGATCTATGGTCTCTATGCAAGATAGAAGAAACTAGATTAAAAGCTAAAATTGATACAGGATCAAATGAAGAAAATCAAGCCTATGTTTCCATGTCAAGAAGAAAGGGAAGATTTGGTAAGTTTGGTCCTCATAATAAAAGGAGAAACATGGATAAGATACGATGCTATGGATGTAATGAACTTTGGCACTAAAAAAAGGATTGTCCCAAATCTAATAAGGACAAGAGGAGAAAGGAAGAAGCCCATGTCGCCAAAGAAATGGAAGAACCCGATTCAAAGAAAAAGAACCTGATTCAAAGAAACCTAAGAAAGAAGAAGTGAAAGATCTCTACTATGATTGAGATCATCTTCCTCTTTAAGAGGTATTTGTCGGTTGTAAAATAATATGGTATGAAGCATTGTATATTAGAGAGATACATCACTTTAGAATTGGCATCATGATGGCAGCATTGAAGGAGGAGCACTCGTCATAGGAGGATGTCTGTAGCACATTGATGTGATAACCATGCTATGGAAATAGTGGCTCCTGGGAACCTCACTGAAAACAACATTTATGGAAGGTAGTCATCTAGATCAAGGGTCATCATTCAATAATCAATATGGAAACAGGTGCTGACATTTTCTAATGAAATCCTCTTTAGATAGTTGTCTAGATCAAGGGTCATCATTCAGTAATCAATATGGAAACAAGGGTTGACATTTTCTAATGAAATCCTCTTTGGATTCACTGGTTAGAAAGAAAGCAAAAAGGTTTCATTGAGAATTTTAACTTGCAGAATTATGGTATTAGGATATGATGACATATTGATGAAGAAGGTCAAGAGAATGAAACTTTTCATTCTAAGGAAAACTGTTGCATGATGACTCAAAGGGAAAAGAGATGAGGTACATGTATATTTATGCTTACACTGGACGCTATGAAGTCGTGTCATATGGTTGTAGGTAATATACTTCTATCTTCAGAAGTATGAACAAAAGGAAAATAAAATTTCCTCCGATGCACAAGTTTCCAAACGGCATGATCCTCACCTAATGAAAATCAACATAATATGTCCTCATATGGAATATGAGGTGGCTGTACACAATCAAGGAACTGCATATTGGAAGCTCCTGGGAATGAAATCAAGTTGTGTGGAGAAAGAAAGGAAGAGATCATGAGAAGTGCAACCATGATAAGAGGGAATCGACATCTAAGGAATCCAAGAAGACTTGACTAGGAAATCTCCTAGGAATATTTGTAGACTTTGATGGAAGTCTGGAAAAGACGGAGACCCTTGACAATACATATATTTAAGAGATGTGTCAATCTGTATGAAGAATGCCGATGCCTACAAGAAGATGTCATGATGAAAGATCATCACTAAGGTACTTTATGATTTAAGTGTTCATATTTATAATTGAATAATATCTGGATGAGCTTATGCAGGGCTGCCAAAAGGGAAGTATATGTCTTCCACAAGTTGATAACCATATGGCAGGATGAAAGATCCTTGGAAGAAATATAGTTCGAAAGAAAGCAGCATGACATGAATCTAGACCAGATGAAAAGATTGATGGATCAATTTCTGATAGAAGGCATGACTCTTGGATGAAAGTAATGGATGATCTATGCCCTATGAAGAGATCCCAAAGATGAAGACTCCTCAACAACGAATAAATTTATGACATCAAAGAAAGAAGTTCTTCATGAGCAGCTAGGTGTTTTCATCATTGTTGCTGCAGGTCCCTGATTAAGAGGGAGCATGGTAATAAGTTTCTTACTTGGAAGAAACTTGGTAATTCCTAAGCCGAGAGGGAGCTTAGGTGCATTCCTTGTATAGGAATGAGTACATTCCTTTGTGCAATATGTCCTCCCTAGTTGAGAGGGAGAGATAGACATGTCATTCTGTTATTCACTTGGGAAGACTGAATGAAGGATTGGGTAATCATCTGGAATATGATACTCTTACGGATTTATTAGGGCATCCAAGATAAGAGTAGTTGTGGAAGGACCAATATTCTTTGAGGATTGGGAATCTAAGATAAGGATAGTCTTAGACATGTCTTGAGTGAACCCGGGTGGGATATGATCCAAGAGAGACAATGATGTAGGTGTCTATTCATCATTGGTCTCGCTAGCATTGGAGTTCAAAGATCTCGTGGAGAGATGGAGCTGTTAGTAAAGGCCTTGCAGTATGACGATGTTGGTTGATATGATGCTATACAAATGGGATTACTAATCTGATTCTTCTTATGAGATTCTTCAGATTGAGAGTGACCATGTACCATTATGAATACCTCCTTAGTTAAGAGGGAGTGTTGAAAAGTGTAACTAGATTCGGTCTTCATAATGACTTGTAATTATGGATTTATGTAACGAAGAAGACAAATAATAAAATGTATTTTGTAATGCTTGCTTCATGGGTTTCATGAGCAAGGAGTTTTTATTATAGGTCAAAGACTTCTTCTTGATGTCTTTAGGATTTGTCATCTTGTCATATATATAATATAGAGTCATGTATATGAAGTGACGTTACACTTGTAAAGAGACAAATTATTAATGTAAAGATATGCTCCAAACCCTTGTCACTATGCTCCAAGAGGTCGGCTCAAAGTATGTTGAAGTCATCCCTTGAACAAGTTTGCTTACTCTCAGATCATCATGTCGGCCTAGAACAGTGGAGACAATCTCTATAAATAAGGAGTTTGCGACCTCATTTGTACACCAAGGAATTCGATGAAGTTCTGAAATAGAGTCCAAATTATAGGACTGAAATTGATGCGAAGATAGTGCGAGAAGGGAAGTAATCTCAACAAGGAAGTATAAAGTAATTGGGTCGTAAAATGGCTGAGCATCATCTATGGTCTAGGGTCTGTACCTACCTCGCATATCTAAGGTAGGTCGAGGGTCACTTTAGAAGAAGGACTGCGGTATCAAGTTTGCCATCTAGTGCGTGAAAAAGAAGAAGATATAGTAAGTAAAGAGGCTGCAATCAATGTTAAGAAGTGGGAGTACAGGCTCGGTCTTGGGTCATATACAGTGTATAGTATGACTATTACAACAAGAAGGTAAGTCGAGAAGAAGGTGCAGAAAGGTAGGCCGAGAAGAAGTGTTTAGTAGGACATGACTAGATCAAAGGAGGGCAAAAAAGGAGCTTACTATTTGGGACTAGGAACCGAGTGTTGGTGCAGTGCAATGCAAAAAGGAAGATACACATAATGAGCCTAGAAGAGCAGTGACAAGGGTCTTGGAGGCATATTGGAGTCAAGGGTCGTGGTCATGGTATTGGTACTCGTCAACTGCAAGTTTATAAGAAGAATTACTTTCGGGTTTTCCTCTCCAAGAGGGAGAGGTTTTGGCCTTGGCTTACTAGCCTAAATTTTGCTTCTCTTGTGCATTTGTTAATTGACTTGATGAAGAACATAATAGCGTAAATAAGATAATATTTAAGTGAAATAAGCATAAGGAAATCACAAGTAATTATCAAGAAGAGAAATTTTAATAAAATCCCTAATTTCTCAACACTCAGCCGACAACTAGCAGCCCCTTGCAGCCCTCAACTAGCTTGTTGTGCCTCTACCAGCTGAGCCAACCATGTGGTCCCTCACCCATCTGTATTGATCATATGTTTGAAGGCAGGTCTCCCGAATCTAAAGGTATGTCTTGTCATTTGGTAATTGAGTATTGGGTTTACTTATCACGGACACTTCTGGGCATGGATTGATGGGGGGATTTGGCAGAAAGAGTGGGCTTAGTTTGTGCTCCTGTCCCCTTCATCTCTTTCGCATGTTACCCTTGGATCTTAGTCCTGTCGGATCTCCTCTATTGACCATTTGGTTCTAGGGTGGTACTACTTGGAAAACCCCGACTTTGGTTGCATTGTCTCGCTCCCTTATCTGCATATATTACTTCCCTTCCGCTCACTATACCCCCATTCATCATTTCTCCCACCTGGGTCCACATAGGGTTGGCCTCTCTATCCCCTTGTCCCCACCTTGGGTTAGGCTTGGAACGATACCACAGAGGTTGCAACAGCTAAAACGAAAAGTTAAAGCATAAATGGCCACATTCAATAGGAAATTGTACCACAAAATGCAAAAGATGGCCGAGACAAAATAATTAGCATGTGGGCAGAAGCCAATACATGAGCTCTACCCCATACCCATGGTCATTACCCTAGTTGCATAGGCCCTAGATGAGCCTGCCTTATCATTCAAGAACACATGATTGTCCCAACCCCTGGAGGGGAATGAACTGCCCTTCCTAAAAAGGGGGTAATAACTGCTATATATTACACATCATGCTCTTGTCCTTTGAGCCCCGAGAAGTTAATCAAAGAAAAATCATAAAAGGCAAAAGGCATATAAAGAAGGGTGGAAAAATCAAGGCTGGGGCACCTCATGTACCACGATTACTTCCTCCTATACATTATACACCCAGGTGTGGGCTTCCCTTTCTCTAGCTAACTTTGTGCTCCAATATGTGGCCTAGGATTGCCCCTGTCATTCCCTATTCCATTTCACCTCTTTGTCACATGCCAACACCATTTGAAGGATGTACCTTGGACATACTATCCCCTCTAAAGGTAGGAACCACCTAATAAGGTACCTGGCTAACCCCCTTTGGAGCTTGGAGAGATTAGCACATGCTAAAGCCCACTACGGAAGGGCATGCCATTATGAAGTGTCCACTTGTTGTCCATGGTTTGTAAGCTCTTTTGCACGATTACTTTAATGACTTGTTGTAATGGAAGGCTAGGGGATGCATTGGATCTTATGCAGGATTGCAGATGGTGTCCATTGGGGTTTGGTCTCCCTATACGGGGTCCCGACCCTCTAGAGGGCTACATTGGCACATATAGGGTGTGTGTAGAGAGCCATGGACCTCCACAACCGTAGATAACACTCCATGGATCCCAGAGATGTTCAGATGGCTAGAGATCGACCTTTTGGACGAGGAAGATGCACTTGGTACACTTTTCCCGAATGGCCCCATAGGTGCACCACACACTTGGCAGGTGTCCCAGGACTTGTACGATGACATGGCAATGTTCATTCAATCATCTGAGCCCTTACAGATGGTCTACAGGCATCTTCGACTCATATGGAGACCCATGAGGTCATTGCTGTGCCCCCACTCCCACCGAGAGCACCACAAGTTTATTGTTTGGAGAATAAGGGGCGACCCCCTTGTACATCATTTTGGGGGAGTTTATTCATCATTATGGCACTTGTGGACATCATCAAGCCTCTTAGAGGGCCCTACGAAATGCATAGATTATTATTTGACCTCTTGAGAGGCTTATTATTTCATTTGTGAGCTAGTTTCATGGGCTTGTCACCATAAATTAGTTTATTTGCACATTATTTTATTTCTAGGGGCTAATGTAGGCTCACTAGGTAAATCGAACTCCTAATTGGTGTATAAATAGGAGTTAGTTGGATTCATTTGTATCATCACTTGACTTGGGATCTCTCTATCTTTAGAGAACTTCACATTTTTCCTTGGAGGACATTTTTTAGATGATGGATGAATTTTGATGTATGGATTGGGTTCTTTCTATCTTGGAGCTTCTTAATTGCAAATGTGATGCTGGTTGGATATACTCTCTAACATTGTAAGTGCAAATTTAAAGCTATTTTTCTTGTTGTTGCATACATTGGAACTTCGCTATAGTTAGGGCTAATTGCTACATGTATTTAATGTGAAATTATATGTTTATTTAGCTTATTCTACGAATGGGCCATTGTTAGATGAATAAAATGTCCTAGAGATCATGTTATCTTGATAAGCTTGCACCATTTGTATGAAGGATAAATGATTAAAAGTCACTTTTCTTCCCTTTCCTCTAATATTGGACGAAGTTGACTTTTGGAGCCTCCTTGAACAAGAAACTAAATCCGTCTTCATCATTCTCCGTGACTCCATATCCCCAAGTGAATCAGGCATTGGTCCCTCAAAAAGGGTGATCATTTTAACCCTCTTTTTCACTTTTTCCCTTTTTTCCCTAGGTCTATTGTCACTAGGTCAACTAGGGCATCAATTTTCCTGGAAACTGGCCATAGGAAAACTTCGATCTCCTAGCTGCAACTGCGTTGGTGGGTCCCTTGGCTCTCCTCCGAATTTGAAGCAAATCCGATTGTGGAATCTTGGGATCCCCCAAGCCCTATCTCTAGGATCAAGTTTTGCCTAAGTGTTCTCAAGGCTAGTACCTAGTAGGATGAATTCAACATCTTTGGGTGAAAATTCTTTTTTGATCCTTCCTCCTCACCTTGGCCAGGTTAAGAACATCATTGGTTGCCAAAATCCATCCCCTAACTTGGGCTAGGTCCACTTGGCCTCGTGTGGTCCCATTCTTCACCAAAGCCATATTTATCAATGACTACTCGTGAATCCCAATTCCCAAGGGATTTTAGGGATTGAGAACCTCCCTTATAAGTTATATTCTTCTACTTCAACCCCCTAATCCTCATACCCTCTCCCTAGAAAATCGAGTCCCTTGCTTAAAAGGAAAGCAAGTTCCACTCTTCATTCTATCCTAGGGGAAGGGTCTTTAAGGTCACTTAACACCTATTCATTGATCTATCCTTTATAAGTGGCTTCCTAACTATCGGGTCTCCTCCCATCGATGAAAGTTCGTAAAGGGCAAGGAGCCTTAGCTATGGTGACAGTGGGTTAAGTCTCCATCGTTGCCCTTGACCTAGTAGTTGCCCTCTTAGGGGTCCCTTTTAGGCCCGCTTTTGGTTTGAGTGGTAACATTTTTGGCGCTATTGCCAGAGACATGAGACATGTGTTTTGTTCCCCAAATGACATATTGACATATTATTATTGGTGACACCATTGGAAGAATGTGTTGGAACACCTAATCCTCCATGGGTAGGTGTGGAATATGAAAAGTCACAATGGAGTCCAAGTGACCTTGGAATGTGAAACCAAGAGTCACACCATTGTACTATAAATGTACATCTTTGTATAATGGAAAATGAGAAAGCCTCACGCTTATCCTTCATTGTGTTGAGTCTCTTGTGTGTGTGTGTTCATCTTCCTCATACACCATGTGTGTGCTTCAACATGGTGTTTAACATGGTATCAGAGCGGGCGATTGCTGGCCCTGCTCCAACTGAGTGAGCCATTTGTGTTTATGGCCTGTGCATATCTGCAAAAATTGTTGGCATTTTTGCAGCATTTAGAGAGTTTTTGAAGCAATTTTTGCCGCCATTCAGGAAGTGTTTTGAAGAGGAGCAGCATTCAAAATCGCAGCATTTAGAAATTGGTAGCATTGGTTTTGAAGAAAGGTAGCACTGCCGATCTGAAGGTTTTCATTCTCATTTTTCCTGCAATTTCTATTAATTTCTGCATTGAAGAGTTGCTGGAAAACACTGTTTAAAGAGGGTTTTTGAAGAAGAAATTTCTGGTTTTTAATGGAAAAGAATTTCTGAGTTTTTCATTCGAAGAATCCTGCAAAATTCTGGATTTTTACTGCTATAAATTTCAGAAAATTTCTGCTCTATATTTGAAAGAGGAAAATATTCTTACTCATGGCTCTCTGCTGTTTTTTAAATTAAAAAAAAAAAAAAAAATTCTGGGCAAACTCTGCCCTCGACCTTCCTCACAGCTTTCGCTCCAAATTCCCAAACCCCACGCCATTACTTCTGCACTCAACGAGCTCTCTGCAAATAACCCCTCGATCACTCATTCCCCAAGCTATCTCACCCTACCTGCACACCTACGCTCCTTACAGCTCTACACTCACAACTCGACAACACCCTCACTCTCCCCTTCTCCGCGCGCCCTCCCTAAGCTCACACAGCACTCCCTATCGGCCTTTCCTCCTCGGCTCTCCCTCCGCCTTTCTCACCACGAACCCTGCTCATACGCTCATCCCTGCATACTATATTACCTTCGGCCCCCCTCGAGCCACACCCCCTCCCACCTGCGCGGCTACCTGCAATACCTCCCTGTCGCCATCCTTCTCCCCGACCGACCTCTCACACATCACACCCTTTGCGTTGAACGCTCACCCCACGGTCCCCTCACCCTGCAACTCTTCGCATACCCCTGCGCCTGCTTTCACTTGCAAACTCCAATACGCCCTCACTCCAAATCTCTCCACGCCTGCAACTCTACGTGGCATTCAACGCTGCCCTTGGCATTCGACCATTTCAATTTTTTAATAAATTTTTGATAAGTTAAATACGCCCCCCACCATATAGTTACTGTCCCCCAAATAAATTTTGACTTTGTATAACTTTAATACCGCCCCTCTACGTAGGTTTTGTTCCTGCGTAAAAAAAAATAAAAAAAAAAAAAATAAAAAAAAAAATTTTAAATATCCATTCCCCCAATTAAATTTCCTTTTAAATTCGACTTTTAAATTTTTAAGCCCCCTCCCATATCTTATTAATCCTCTTTTTAATATTCCCTCCCCAACCCCATATAAATTTCCCTCTTCATTTTTTAATTACCCCCATCCCTTTTAATTAATCCCATTTCCTTCATTTTTTAATTAATTAATTAGAAAAAAAAAAAAAACAGCAGAGAGAGAGAGGAGAGAGAAATGAACAGCAGTAAAAGAAGAAATGGCACATGAGGAAATGGTATATACATATTGCAGATTGTGTGATTTGTGGCATATATAAGACGGTGATTTTCTGAAGAATTTCACATTTGAAGACAAGTTTACCATCATTTGAACAGCTGTTTGAAGAAAAATTTCAGCTGCTTTAAAGGCTTCTTTCATAGTGTTTTCAGCTGCACATATATTGAGATTTTGTATTGAACTCACATTGTGAGTGAATTTGCCTCTTCATTCATAGTTGGAATCAGAAAATTTGAGTTGTTGGATTGTTGATTGCCCTCCATCATTTGAGGAGCACACTTTGTACTTTGAGAATTTCTTGAGTCATTTGTATTTGTTGCATCACATTGTAAACGGGTGCATTTTCGGTTGAAGCCGACACCCTTTCATTTTTTGAGCCTAAGTTGTTGAAATGGCCAAAATCAATGAGGTATTAGTGTTGTTGAATAACCTCATTCATTCAAATGTTGATGATGTGATAAAAATGAGCAAGGATGCTCTTTGTAACATTCAGAGTTGTTTGCTAGATGCACATGAAAAGATTGAGTTTTTGCAGTTGGAAACTCAGCTTCAGCAAGACGAACTTCAGCAAAAGAGTCACCATTCTGAACCTGTTTCTGTTCAGAAGATTGTGAAGGACTCTCATCAGAAGAAAGAAGATAAATTTCCTGTTGATTCACATTCAGTTCCTTGCACTAGAGCAGATTTACATGCAGATGCAGCAGTTCAGCCTGCACTTCTCAAGCCCATCATCAGACCTTGGGAACAGTTTGTCCACAACAAGCACAGAACTGGTCTTGGATATGACAAGGATGTGTCCTTTCATGTTCCAAACTACACAAAGCCCATCATATTTCAGAGTGTCGGATTCCTATATGACAGTTCACCTGCAACTGTTCCAGATCTTGTTCCACAACAACCACAACAGATTGAGACATGCCAACATTGTGATCGAGTTGGCCACATGAAAGATCATTGTTTTGATCTTCATCCATGCAAGCACTGTGGTCGGCACACCCATTCTTCAGACAGATGCTTCAGACACAAGCCTCCTGCAAGAACCAAGATTCATCTTGGATGGATCGCTTCTTGGCAATGGGCATCAATAGCCAAGAAGATGTTTACGACACATGTTAGAACTTGTTCACGGATATTGAGCAAACTTGCAGTTGAGTTTTCGCCATCATCTCACCTTGTCCCTGACAGGGGGGAAAATGGTGGTCATGTGCAAGCTTCGACGACAGATCAAGCGAGCCTGAGCCACAATCTCTCATTCCATGTTCAGAGTTGTAGCCAGCAGTTCAAGCGAGCCTGAGTCACAATTCGTCATTCCGAAGTCAGAGATGTAGCCAGAGACACGGATGCCCATGAGCATACCTTCGGTTGGTGGATAACCTAAAACCATCATCTTTGGTTGGTGGACAACCTAAAACCACCACAGGTAGTAGACCTCCCTTCTTTTAGGTCGAAGGTCTCCCTTTTTTTATGAGGGACAATTCCTCTAGCAGAAGCTTTTAGCTTCTTGCCAGTTTTGGAAGAGTTCCGGGAACTGCAACAAGTTTTGCGTTCCAGTGTTTGTGGTCATCCTAAAACCACCTCTTTTTTCCAACATTTCGGAGAGTTGATTCAGCCCAAGTGCTGCCATGTATACTTTGCAGATTTGTATTACAACTCTTTTCTTGGACTCACACATACCCCTTCGGATTAAGGGGGGATGTTGGAACACCTAATCCTACATGGGTAGGTGTGGAATGCGAAAAATCACAATGGAGTCCAAGTGACCTTGGAATGTGAAACCAAGAGTCACACCATTGTACTATAAATGTACATCTTTGTATAATGGAAAATAAGAAAGCCTCACGCTTATCCTTCATTGTGTTGAGTCTCTTGTGTGTGTGTGTTCATCTTCCTCATACACCATGTGTGTACTTCAACATGGTGTTTAACAGAATGGAGCCCTAGTTCTTCATTGCACTCCAAAGTTAATGCTTGTAGGGTGAAGCAAGCATCTATCAAGGCACTTCATTTCACCCTGGCGACTCCATCTTAATTTTAATATGCAAAATCATAAAAAAGGGACTATCGGAAAATCGAGGTTTGTCTTGGTCCTATATTTGTAAAGCTCACTAACCAATTAATTCAAGAACTATAAAAGGATGTGGTTAAATATGCAAAATCCTATAAAAATATAAGGTATGGATATGGAATTAATGCTCAGGTTTTATAGGTCGCAACAAGCACAACTCGACACAGTGAGGTGTTCCTATTAAAGGGATCCTAGTCGCCTTCTTGGATTTGCTCACATAACATGTGCTTTTAATATTCTGGATAACCTGATCAAAGACTATAACGAGTTACAAAGTCCCACAAAGGGTAGCCAATTGGATGGTCAGGATGACATCGAAGAAAGTTCAAAAGTAAGCCGCGGTGATGAACAAATTGAATTGGAAGACAATGGTAATAAGAAGGGGAATATCTCCTCTGATGATGATGAAGAGTTTGATCTCGTGAGCCTCCGAATCACGCAAGAAAGAATGGATGAATATAGTATGTCATGCAGGGGGTTAGTAAAGGAATGTAATTCTAATGAAGTATTCTTTCATTTGCACGAGGAAGAGGTGAAGCTTCATAAGATGAAACATGAATATGAAAACAACCCCACTAATGCTTTGCTCCTAAAAGCATATTAACAAAATCATGTAAAGAATACCTTAGCTATTGTTCTTCAAGAAAAGAGGGAAGAAGAGTCGTCCCGCTGGTCAACTATCTAGGATGAAGGTACGCTTGAGGATCTAGCTGTTGAACAGTACGATCTTGAGGTCATGTGTGTTGGGGACCATGAGGCTATAAAAAGTAAAGTCGAGGATGACTGCACCTTTCTCGAGGGTATCGCTCCCGATAACTCTCTTTCTAAGAGCCTCGAGGAAGGTGATCCCATGAGCCCTTTGGAAGATGATATTGAAGGTTATTTCCGCATTGAAAAGGAGAAATGGAAAATTGTTGGTCCTTAATTTGATTGTGCTCCCATTTAAGACACCGATAAGGATGATGAGGTTGAGATTAGTATTCCTTTTCTCTCGGGCATTACTTACAAAGACATATCCATCGATATGCTTGGGAAGGAAGATTGTTATTTTCCTTTGCACGAGGAGGGGCAGTTGGAAGGATTTGATTCTCCTTTGAGGGGAGACTCAATCTTTGGTACTAATAACAATGAAATCAGTAAGGCTCCTACCTACCTTCCTTATGATTCTATATTCAAATCTCTTAAGGCTTTAGATTATGATTTGGAGGAAGAAAGACTCGTTGACGATAATGTTTCTCTCTCCCCTTCGTCTTTTCCTTTTGTTCATCATCTTAAGTCTCCCACAAGTGACTCCCTCGTCCCTTGTCATATGATCTCAAGTGTTCGTGAGCCCTTTCCCCCTTCCGAGTGTAGTGTCAAGGAAGAACCCCTTGTTGACAATACCTTACCTCCTTGGATGCACCCTCAGGGTTTTGATCACTCCATGGCCTCCCATCTCCAATGTGATCATTACCTTGAGCAACCTAGTTGTTGCACTCCCTCTTTCCCTGACGTTTTGTTCCCCTCTCATCACAACCTTGTGGCATCTACAAAGCATAATATTATGAGCAATGATTGTGATAAGTGTTTCTTAAGGATAATCATTCATTCCACCATTGTGTACTTGGAGGGGAGGACCGACATCTTGACTCATGTTCCTTTTCTTAGGGGATTCCTCTTGTCTTGCATGGAAACAATATTTTCCCACCTCCCGCCCACATCATCCTCCATGTGTTTGGGTTCGCATCTCCTTTAGGATTTGTTCCATGAGTAATCATATAGGCAGGCACATCTATATTGATTTGATGATAGGTTGGCTACATTGACTTTTTGATTACACTTGATATTGGCTTCATCGTATTCATGTTAGGGTAGGGTGCATGGAATACTGATTTTTGCACTGGAAATAATGTCATATGATGTTCTTCATGATAGATTAGCTGCATTTATATTAAAAATTGCATATTTTTATTACTTGTTGATTTTATGGGCTGCCATTAAGCATGGGTGTTCATGAGACAACGTGAAAAACATGCTGCCTCGTGGTTTTGGTCATTGATATGTGTAGATAACAGGTCTATGGTGACCAAGAGATTGCTAGAGTTCTCATGACCTCCCATTCGAGTAGCCTTGCCCACCTCTTCCAGAGATCACATTCCAATTGGAGCCAAATGTTACCCACCACTTCGTGGGTAATATCCCTAGGAGAAATTTTTTCTCCATGATGGACCTCAGTTGGCAGCCAACAAACCCTTGCAGCCTTCAACTAGCTCATTGTGCCATTTCTATGCCACCTGAGCTAGCCATGTGGTCCCTCACCCATCTATATTGATCGTATGTTTGAAGGTGGGCGTCCCAAATCTAAAGGTATGTCTTGTCATTTGGTAATTGAGTATTGGGTTTACTTATCATGGACACTTCTGGGCATGGATTGATGGGGGTATTTGGCGTAAAGAGTGGGCTTAGTTTGTGCTCCTGTCCCCTTGATCTCTTTTGGATGCTACCCTTGGATCTTAGTCCCATGGGATCTCCTTTATTGACCATTTGGTTCTAGGGTGGTACTACTTGGGAAACCTTGACTTTGGTTGCATGGTCTCGCTCCCTTATCTGTATATATTACTACCCTTCCACTCACTATACCCCCATTCATCATTTCTCCCACTTGGGTCCACATTGCCTCTATGGGTCCACATAGTGTTCGCCTTCGCCTCCCTATCCCGTTGCACCCACCTTGGGTTAGGCTTGGAACGATGCCCTGGAGGTTGAAGCAGCTAAAAGGAAAAGTAAAAGCATAAATGGCCACTCTCAACAGGAAATTGTACCACAAAATGCAAAAGATGGTAGAAACAAAACAATTAGCACATGGGCAGAAGCCGATACATGAGCTCTACCTTATACCCATGGTCATCACTCTGGTTCCATAGGCCCTGTTACCCACCACTTCGTGGGTGATATCCCTAGGAGAGTTTTTTTTCTTAATGTTGGACCTCAGCCGACAGCCAACAACCCTTGCAACCCTCAACTAGCTCGTTGTGCCATTTCTCCACCGCTTGAGCTTGCCATATGGTCCCTCAACCATCTGTATTGATCGTATGTTTGAAGATGGGCCTTCCGAATCTAAAGGTATGTTTTGTCATTATGTAATTGTGTATTGGGTTTACTTATCGACACTTCTCGGCATGGATTGATGGGGGAATTTGGTGGAAAGAGTGGGCTTAGTTTGTCCTCTTGTCCCCTTGATCTCTTTTGGATGTTACTCTTGGATCTTAGTCCTGTGTGATCTCCTTTATTGACCATTTGGTTCTAGGTGGTGCTACTTGGGAAACCTCGACTTTGGTTGCGTGGTATTGCTCCTTTATCCGAATATATTACTCCCTTTCCACTCACTATACCCCCATTCATGATTTCTCTCACCTGGGTCCACATTGCTCTTTGGATCCACATAGGGTCGGCCTCCCTATCAGCTTGCCCCCACCTTGGGTCAGGCCTTGAACGATGCCTTGTAGGTTGAAGCAACTAAAAGTAAAAGTAAAAGCATAAATGGCCACACTCAACAGAAAATTGTACCACAAAATGCAAAAAAATGTCGGAACAAAAATAATTAGCACGTGGACAAAAGCCAATACATGAGCTCTACCCCATACCCATGGTCATCACCCTGGTTTCATAGTCCCTAGATGAGCCTCCTAACCCATGATTGTCCCAACCCCTGGAGGGCAACGAAGCGGCCTACCTAAAATGAGGTAATCATTGCTATATCTTACACATCATGCTCTTGTCCTTTGAGCCATGAATAGTTAATTGAAGAAAATTCATAAAAGGAAAAAAAACATATTAAGAAGGGTGGAAAAATCAAAGCCGGGGCACCTCATGTACCACGATTGCTCCCTCCTAAACATTATACACCCAAGCATGGGCTTCCCTTTCTCTAGCTGCCCTTATGCCCCAGTATATCACCCAAGATTTCCCCTCTCATTCCCTACTCCATTTCGCTTCTTTGTCACATGCCACCACCATTTGAGGGATGTACCTTGGACATACTATCCCCTCTAAGGGTAGAAACCACATAATAAGGTACCTGGATAACCCCCTTTGCAGCTGGGAGACACTAGCACATGAAAAAGCCCACTACGGAAGGGCATTCCATTATGAAATACCTCTTGTTGTCTATGGGTTGTAGGCTCTTTTACATGATTACTCTAATGACTTGTTGTATTGGAAGGCTAGGGGACGCATTGGATCTTATGTAGGATTCCAGATGGTGTCCATTTGGGTTTGGTCTCCCTATACGGGGTCCTAACCTCCTAGAGAAATACATTGGCACATATAGGGTGGGTGTAGTGAGCCATGGCCTCCACAGCAGCAAACAACATTCTATGGATCCCTGCCAATGTCCAGAGATCACTAGAGATCCACCTTTGGGTCGAGGATGATGCACTTGGTACATTATGCCCAGCTGGCCCCACAGGAACACCACACGCTTGGCAGGTGTCCTAGGACTTAAACGATGACATGGTAACATTCATTCCATCATTTGAGCCCTTTTAGTTGATCTACAAGCATCTTTGACTCATATGGAGATCCATGGGGTCATTGGTGTTCCCCCACACCCACGGGAAGCACTACAGGTCTACTAGTTGGATAATAAGGGGCCACCCCCTTGTACATCACCTTTTGAGGATTTTATTCATCATTATGGTAGATATGGACCTCATCAAGCTTCTTGGAGGGCCCCACAACATGCATGGATTATTATTAGACCTCCTGAGAGGCTTATTATTTCATTTATGAGCTAGTTTGGTGGGCTTGTCACCAAAAGTTAGGTTATTTGCGCATTATTTTATGTTAGGGGCTAATGTAAGCCCATTAGCTAAATCAAACTCCTAATTAGTGTATAAATAGGAGTTAGTTGTATTCATTTGTATCATCATTTGACTTTGGATCTCTCTATTTTTAGAGAACTTAACATTTTTCCTTGGAGGATTATTTTTGGATGATGGATGAATTTTGATGTATGGATTTAGGCTATTTCTATCTTGGAGCTTCTTATTTGCAAATCTGATGTTGGTTGGATATACTCACTAACATTGTAAGTGCGAATTTAACGCTATTTTCTTGTTGTTGCATGCATTTGAACTTCGCTATAATTAGGACTAATTGCTGCATTAATGAAATGTAGAATTATGTGTCTATTTAGCTTATTCTATGCACGGGTCATTGTTAGATGAATGAAATGTCCTAGAGATCATGTTATCTTGATAAGCTTGCACCATTTGTGTGAAGTATAACATTGGACGAAGTTTACGTTTTGTTAAACACACATATGTTAAACACACATATGGTGAAACACACACAAAGGGAAAGATAAGCATTAGTTGCATATTACCATTGATATGATGTACATTTATAATACAATGAGGTGACCCTTGGATTACACATTCCAAGGTCACTTGGACTCCTTTTGTGACGGTTCAGCTTCCACACCTACCCATAGAGGATTAGGTGTCCAACATTCCCCCCCTTAATCCGAAGGGGTATGTGTGAGTCCAAGAAGAGAGTTGTAATACAAATAAATGTGTAGCGAAGCACCAGGCTGAATCAACTCTGCGAAATGTTGGCATAAAGGGTGGTTTAAGGTGACCACCAACCTTTGGAGAATAGCAATGCTTGTGCAGTTCAAGACTCTTCCAAAGCGGCAAGAAAGTGAGGAGCCTGCTAGAGAAGTGTCCCTCATGTTGAAATGAAGAGGAGACCTTCAACCTAGAAGAAGGGAGGTCTACAACTTTGCGATGGTTCAGGATGACCACCAACAACTGGAGATAGCAATGCATTTCCTGGAACTCTTCAAAGACGGCAAGAAAATGCAGAGTGTACGCTGGAGAGTGTTACCGAAGAGAAGAATATCAACCTCACTGGTGTTGGGTGTCACCAGCAGGCATGCTCATGGGCATCCGTGTCTCTGGCTACAATTCTGAATCTGGAATGACGAATTGTGGCTCAGGCTCGCTTGATGTGGCTTTGAAGCTTGTAGATGACCACCATTTTCCCCCTTGTCAGGTACAAGGTGAGATGATGGCGAAAACTCAACTGCAGGATTGTTCAATATTCGAGAACAAGTTCTGACATGCAACTTAAATATCTTCTTGGCTGTTGATGCCCATTGCCAAGAAGCGATCCATCCAAGATGAATCTTTGTTCTTGCAGGAGGCTTGTTTCTAAAGCATCTGTGTGAAGAATGGGTGTGCCGACCACAAAGCTTGCATGGGTGAAGATCAAAACAGTGATCTTTCATATGGCCAACTCGATCACAGTGTTGGCATTTTACAATCTGTTGTTGCTTTGTGGAAGAGGAGCAGGATCTGGAACCGCTGAAGGTGAACTGTCATGAAGAAATCCAGCACTCTGAAATTTGATGGGCTTGGAGTTTTCTGGAATATGAAAGGACAACTCCTTGTCATATCCAAGACCAGTTCTGTGCTTGTTGTGGACAAGCTCTTCCGAAGGTCTGATTATGGGCTTGGGAAGTGAAGTGTGAACATCTGCATCTGCATACAAATTTGCTTTTGAACTAGGCACTGAATGTGAATCGGCTGCAACTTTATATTCTTGCTGCGGATGGGAGTCCCTCTCAATTTTCTGAATAGAAATAGGTTCAGAATGATGACTCTTTTGCTGAAGTTCATCTTGCTCGAGCTGAGACTCCAACTGCAAAAACTCAATCTTGTCTTGTGCATCTTGCAAGCAAGTTTGAATATTAAAAAGAGCATTCTTGCTCATTTTTACCATATCATGAACAGTGGAATGAATGAGGTAATGCAACAACTCTAATGCATCATTGATTTTAGCCATTTTTCTCAACAACTCAAAGTTACACTTGAAACATTGATTGCAACTATGAACTAAGAAGCAATACCCACTCACAATGTTAGTACAATACAATGTCATTGCAAAATATTTTGTAAATGTGCAGCAAAAAACACTGTGCAATAACCCTTTAAGGAAAATGATTTCTCTCCTATTCAAAGAACTGTTTTACACCAACAACTCTAATTTGCAGAGAACGAACCTCCAATGAGCAATACTCACCGCTTCATACTTCTAAACTATTGTATCCCTTCTTTAATGAATGGGAAGATTTGGAAACATGGACCAATGGTGTCCAAAGTTTGCTGAATTCACTTCACATGTTGATCTGCAATATATTTCACATAGATTTGAAGATTTCTGTTATGGCTATAAGAAATCAAGGTGGCTTCTAAATTTCAACCTTCCATATAGAGATGTTGAAGGCATTCTCAATAGTTTAGCAATTGATATCAAGCTTCGATGAAGACTAGAATTGCACAATGCACAAATATCTCATTGACAATAATGCTCAGTTGCATAGGAAAAATATTGATGAATTAACACATCACATAATTTTAAAGAAGATGGAGGGACATTCCAATGCATAAGTGCATTTAATATATGCCTATCATATATATATACCACCGCTCCATCACATATATAAACCAAGACATATGGAGATAATCAGTCCACAGTATATTTAAAGAGGAGCAACTGCTTACTTACTTCTAAAAGCACGCACGACTGCTCACTAAATAGAATGGCTGCATATTATGAATCACCATCGGAACAGGAAAATAAATAACTAGCTACCAATTCTCAGATCCCAATGTGGGGAAACTCATCTACTTCACTCGCACGACGCTTCCGCATAACGCTTCGTTTCCCACGACATTTTTTTTTATTATAAATTTAATCTTCACCAACCTCCTGGAAATTGCTGGAAGCCGAACTGTTGTTGGGCAACTGCTGCTTGCTACTGGGCGAAGGTCGCAATTGCTGTCACTATAGTGGCATATTCATGAATGTCTTTCTGCAAATGTACATCTGTTGGGAGGAGGAATCAGGGGAGGTAGGGAGGGAGCCGAGCAGGGCAGACGGGGTGGGAGTCGACGTGGGATGGAGGCAGGAGGGAGGGGGACGGGGAAGGGTAGCGTAGGATCATACTTTCTTTCTCATGATTAGCAGCCCTGCACAAATTCATTCATATAAACATATACATATGAACTTTTAAAACAAAAGTTACCTTAGTGATGATCTTTCACCATGACATCTTCCTGTAGGCATCGACATCCTTTATTCAAATTGACACATCTCCTAATGATATGTTTTTTCAAGGGTCTTCTTCTTTACCAGACTTCTATTAGAGTCTACATATCCTCCTAGGAGATATTCTAGTCACATCTTCTTGGTTTCCGGATGATAAATGCCTCTTGACATGGTTGCACTTCATGATCTCTTCCTTTTTGCACATCTTCATTCCCAAGAACTTCCAATTTGCAGTTCCTTGTTCATATACAATCACCTCATATTCCGTAGGAGGATATATTATGTTGATTTCATCTCTCAGTGCACCGAGAGATCCTCCTCCATAGATCATACTTCTAAATATAGAAGTCCATTACCTGCAACCATATGACATGACTTTAGAGCATCATGTTATCACTCAGTAATTTCTCCAGGTTCAAGAGAAATAGTCCGAGGTAACCACAAACCTACTTTGGATCTCTAGGATCTAGCCTTCCTAAATTTCAGAGAGGGATCTCTCTTATGATTTAACTTTGTTTTTGTTTAATATTTTAGGCTAGTTATGATAGTTCAATTTGGTTTTGGTTTTGAAATGTTTGGTGGAAAATAAGATTACTTGAACACAAATTAAAAAGGGATCTACTAATCCATTGGGCTATGGAGTCAAAGTCTAGCAAGCAGAACTAGAAGGCAAGGCCAAGAGGATGCTAATGTATTCAGGGCAAGGTAAATAACCCTCAGAGATTTGGATAGATTGTTTTGATGAGATGGCTTGCTTCGGGATAAAGGGCAATGAAGAATCCTTTGATCCGGAAAAAGAGGAAGGAGGCAGCGGTCAAATGAGACCAGGAGCAATTAAGAATTCCTAAATCCGGAAATCAGCAGAAAACATTTAAATGATTAAGTAGTTAAGACAGGGAGTTCTAACACTAGCCCTGAAGTAATACTCCTACTTAATCATTAAGATTGAACATCATAAATGAAATGAATGGAACTTAGAAAGTAAACAATGACAAGATAGATGCACTTTACTCTTCAAATTATTGCATGAATCCTGAATTATGAAGTTCAATTGGCTACTGTCCAGACCGCTACTTCGAAATTAACACATGTGAGCCTCCAACGTACTAGTAAAATGTTTATAATGTTCTTAGCAATTTTATTCCACCCAAAATACTTCAAAGAGTGAAGTATTTATACAAATTCTAAACTAGAATATCTTGAAAAAATATTAAGATTGTTTTACAAATATCTCCAACTATTTTACATAAATAGAACTTAATTAAAGAACACTCAAAACTAATGCATCTATTTGGCACTATTTTTTATGGATAGGTGATGACAAAGAGGAGAATTCAAATTTGATCCAACTCTTAGTTGACGATGAGGCATCCAAGTCACTCACTGTTTCCTTTCTTTGTGCATTCTGCTCCAGCAATTCTGCGAACTTGGGGTCCAATGATATCTTTGTATTTCTCAATCCGAAATAGATATGTAAAAAGTGAAAGAGGTTATTGTGGGTGAATATGTTGGTGAGATAAACCTCTTTCCGTTTCCTAAAATTCCTCTCTAGCTGTGCACAATAGGCTCTGCAAAAAGATGTGTAAAACAGAGTTTTACAGAGTCTGAAAGCTGCGCTGTAAAGATGCGCATGTATCTCTCATTCTGTAATACTTGTGCAAAAAGTGAGATAGGTTTTTGTAGATGGGTCTCTTAGGAACAAAAACCTCCTTCAGTTTTTTAAGATGTATTTCTGATTGGCCACAATATTCTCTGCAAAATGATGTCTTAATAGGAATTTTCTGCAAAGAGAGCTTTCAAATATTGTTTAATATTTCCAAATCCATAATGGATGTTAGAAAAGTGAGAGAGGTTTTTGTAGTAGAAGACCTTAAGAATATAAACCTCCTTCAGTTTTTCAAAATTCATCTTGGATTGGTCACAATAGTTTTTGCAAAACAATGGCTTAAACATGAATTTTTGCAAAAATGTTCCTTCTTGTTATGTTTTCATCTTTTAACCTTTTTGTTCTTTTAACTGTTTTTACTTTCACTTTGGCTAAACTTCATTGTTGTTGGTGAAAGTATTTTCATCTCTGTTAACCATTACTGACTCTGTTTTTACTTTCGCTGTTTTACCTTGACTGCTCGGTAACTTTGTTTTAACTTTCACTTTGATTTTTACCTGATACACTTTAACCACTGATACTCTTTGACTGTTATGTTTTCAGAGTCATTGTGAATTCTGATTTCACTTTTACCATTCACTGTGCAAATTTCATCATTCTGATCTCTCTTTGACTTGATTTTATTTTTTCTTTGTATACAAACTGTTTGTTGAATGAAGCTTTTGATTTAAAATCTGAGAATTTGGAGCAAACAATTTTGTCAACTAGTATTGAAACTGTTGGCCCAATTTCTTTTCTGATAATAACCTGCAAAAATCAAACAATTTGTTAATGAAATCCAGGTCTACAGGGAGGTGATTGAAGGCTTTTGAAAAGACCTGTGGAATGAGATCTGTCTGTAGAGGTTTAATTATGTTTTTTAGGCATTTTGGGTAACTATTGCAAGATTAGACTATTTGCAGATATTAACCTGCAAAAATCAAACAATTTGTTAATGAAATCCAGGTCTACAGGGAGGTGATTGAAGGCTTTTGAAAAGACCTGTGGAATGAGATCTGTCTGTAGAGATTTAATTCTGTTTTTTAGGCATTTTGGGTAACTATTGCAAGATTAGACTATTTGCAGGAGTTTTTTACTTCAACAGAGATGAAATTGAGCTATTTAGGCTAAGGATGGCTTCTTTTGGACTTTTTGCTCAATTAGGCTTGTCAAATATAAACTGGGATAAGACAGGAAACGAGGGTTTCTTGAATGGTTTGGACTGTAAAAAGGAGTTTTTAAGATATCTGTAGACTTTAAACCCTTTTCTGTTTTAGAATTGATCTTCAGAAGTCACAAACTGATGTAATTAGCTTAAAAAATGTTTACAGCGGAAATAAGGTTTCCTGGAAAAATTTGGCCAGGGTTTGGCCTGCTTTTGGGCGTTTTTGGGCAATTTCTACAGAGAATTATCCTAATTTAGACTTTGTTTTACTTATGGATGGTTTAAACTTTGAATTTGCAGGTTCTGTATGTCGAGAAATACCTCAGATGGTAGGTATTTGATTGTTGGAAGGGTTTCTGCAACTTTTTAAGGTTGAATTTGAGCTCTGGTTCAAATAGTTGGAGTCGAAAAATCTTTGCTGGTCTTCAAACAGGAAATCTATGGTTAAAATGGGCTCTGAATGTGAAATTTAGGTTTAAAACACAGTCGGGCGGCTTGAATATAGTCAGGCAAAGATCATTTTAACAGTCGGGAAGCACAAATAACATAAATAAATATTAGAACAAAGGTTTAAACCTTTGATATAAATCTTTTTAAAAAATGTAATGAATGCTGGTCAAATCAAAGCGGGAGCGGTTTTGATTTTCGAAATGCGTCACCGGAAGCAGTTTTCGCGTTGGATCTTGGTGGTGAGCAGTTTTTGTTGAAACGAGCGCGATCAAATGAAATCGAGCCACGTCACGGGAGGCGGAAATGGGAAAACTGCCCATTTCGCGTCCGTTTGAGCTTTGGGCGATTGATTGGTTTATGGGTGTGATATCGATCCTGCGTCGTTGGATCATTGGAAAGGAAGCGAACGATTGCGATTGGTTTTAGGAGTTGCGGTCGAAATGGTGGTGGGACCAAGGTTTGAACTATGCGCTGATGGCTTGGAAACTTAATAAAAACCTTTGTATGATGTTCATTTTAACCAAAGTTCTTATATGAAAATAAAGAGGTTATGTTTATATAAGTGGAGCTTATATATGCGGGTCGGGGGTATAACTCAACTTTGGATGCAGAAACTTAGGATAAAATGGGATGAGCAGGGTAATGTTTATGCGCTTAGAAATACATAAGATATGCATAAAAAGCCAATTTTTGCATTTTTTGTTTTATTATATAGTTTTAGACTTTTGGAAAGGTCTATAACCATAAGAGGCGGGGTATTTATATATAGTTAGTTTTATGCCAAAAGGGGTACATTTTAGGATTTTATTTCAACATGTGGATAATTAACTTTGGCATAAAATCTTATAATAGTGGGTTTTTAGGGGATATTAAAATAAAAGGAGTTATATTAATAGGATAAGGTTTCTTTTAGAGAGTTAATAGAATAAGTTAGAAATTAATATGACAAGGAAAATGAAATACTCAAAAAATACACTTATATGACTAAGTAAAGTGAAAACCTTAAAGCAAAGTTTATCATTTGATGATTTCACCACTTTTACTTAGGATAAGATGTTTTTTGAGGGTTTGTATGCTTTATGAAACGGAGGAAGTTAATCAAATGGGATATTTTGTATCATTAAGTAAGAAAGGAGTTTTTACTTAAAATTTTGAGTTGTAATGGGTGAATGAAGGGTAAATAATGATAATTGGGGATTAATATAGGAATTCAACATGTTCAACTAATCAGTCATTGAGCCTTGGGTCCGGTCCCAACAAAAGTCAGAGAAATGCTCTGAGCCCCTTTGACTGAAAATCTAGAATGCAAAATTACTATAGGGGATGGGAAATTAGTAATTTTTACCCGGTGATGAATATTTACAAGCTTCTTCCCACTTCTTTTTACCTACCCAACTTTAATCTAACATTTTTTCTTTCCTTTTGCAGGTGCATTTGAGCTTGCTACCTTGAAACATTTTATTCTTTTGAAAGCATAAAAACTATCTAAATCTATCTTATATCATCCGAGGGCTCAGATTAAACTGATGAGCTCCTCATTATTCTCTACCTATCTACTGATTTGTTAGGATTAAACTGTCTGACAAAACTTTATTCTCTATCTAAAACATGAAAATTGAAAACATGACAAGTCAAGTTTACACAGTTTAACTCAGCATGGATTATGGCATTTATCGACACTCTGCCATAATCATCAGCAAAAACTAAAAATTAGTGGTATTTGGACTTGCACACTTTCATGTTTTATTTCTTTTTCTTTTGGGGTCTATATTTTTTCTAAGTCCTTTGATCTTTCTTTTAGGACTTTTACCCTCTTTTTGATTTTCTATTTTTTTATTTTTTTACAAAATATGGGAAAACAACTTGCAGAAAGTAAGGTATGTACATATTTCACAAGACTATCATAAGTCAGTTCCAAATTATGAATCCTATATTTATAGGTCCCTAACAACGACTTCACATGGAGATGGCATCTTCTTGTGAGATGTGAAGAACACCGTCGACTAGTACCCTGATCCTTTGAGCCAATCCCAAACAAGCATATGCTGTGACTGAAAACTCTTGAACTGAATTTACACATTTTTCTGCAAACTGAAATCTGATCTGAGACTAAAAGGAGTTGCAACCTTCAAACCACACTACTAAATCATTAATGTTTTAGGGCCTTCTCCTTAGCTTTAAATCTTAATGAATTATTTCAAAACTAGCTGAAAAATGAAAACTAAAATAAGCTGAAATCCTCAGTGTTACACAGGGACTCGCCCCCCCACCTAGCGGTCTAGAATCCTCGCCCCCTCGCGCTCCGGGGTCGTGGGGACTTCTAGGGAACGTTTCCCGACGCCCCAAAAATTAGAAAATTAAGGGGGACGTCAAAGGGGACGTTTCCTCAGATTGAGGGGTCTAGGGGCTTTAGGGAGCGTGAGGGGACGGGAGGGGGCGTGAGGGGACGGGGTCGAGGGTGCTTTCGGGAGCGTGAGGGGGTGGGAGGGGGCGTGTGGGGCCCACAATTTAAAAAAAAATTAAATGAAAAGCATAAAAAATATATTTTAATAATCAATTGTTTAATTAAATTAATTTTTAGGTTTCATTTGTTTTCATTGTATCATTGTATCATCCGCACTTAGCACTTGCCGCCCAACCCTTAGCACTTGCCGCAGCCGCCGGAAGAAGTTTGTAGCTTGCTGCCTGCAGTCGGAAGAAGTTATGTTTTATGTTTTATGTTTCACTGTTGCAAACATAACGTTAAAATTGTTTGCTTTTAAGTTTTAATATTTATGTTTCAGACTTGAGTTGTAAACTTCAGTTTAAAGTTTATTTTGAATCTTGATATAACATCATATATGTCATGACTCATATGATATCTTAAACTTTATTTTCATTGTACATTGTTAGTAGTTACATTAATGATTATACAGTTACAAAGTACATATGAATCTATGATGTATGTTTTAATTTTTAAGTTTTAAATTTGTTTCAGTTAGATGATTCATCATTCATCGATTTATAATTTTTAAATTTTATCATTTATGATTTATCTTTCATGATGTAAGTGTATGATGACTATATATACATTCCTTGAAAAAATGAAAAATACAATTGCATTATAAATATTTATTATTAAAGTTTCAATGATATATCATATATAATATTATAATATTATATATATTTTTATATTTTATAATTTTTATGACCCCGACGTCCCCCCACGTTTATATTATAATATTATATATATTTTTATATTTTATAATTTTTATGACCCCGACGTCCCCCCACGTTTCCTGAAAATTGGTAGGGAGCTTTTGCATAGGCCGCTCCCGCGCTCCCTCGCCCCCTCACTCCCACCTGTAGGGGACTTGGTGGAACATTGAAAATCCTACCTACTTACTCTAATCAGCTGTCCAACTGCTGGTTAGGTAAAATGAAATAGCCAATGCAACCGTTCAAGCTTTATGTACTTTGATAGATTTTGTTGCATTTGCTTGTTGATTATCAAAACTGTACTTCTGCAACCTATTAGAAACTTGTCAACAAATGAGAGGATAAGGAAATACTTGATTTCCTTTGTTGACTCTAGAAACTGTACAAAAGGATCTTCCAAAATATATACACTAATGTTAAACTGATCTAAACAACTGGACATCTATTCTGGATGGCTTCCATGCCATGAATCTGAAATGTTATTTTCATATTTATCTCCCTGCAAACTTTCAGATAAGATTTGTGATGATATTCCTACTGATTGTAATTTTTGACTGTTGAAACCTTTATCATCTTGATTCTGAAATTCATAGTTAGTTAATAGAGGAATGTTTTGAATGCATTCAATATCCAACATATCAGCTATTGGATCATGAAAAACTTGGGAAAATTGCTGCAACCTATGGCATATAGGATTCCATGGGACTTCATAAACTTCAACAATTTTCTCATCCTTTTCTTTAAATATGTTATACCATATTTCCTTTAAACGCTGAAATGATTCAAAACATAGTGGTATGGAACTTTCTTGTGTCATTTGATCATTTATTTCAATGGGAACTGATAACTGCAATTGTGAAATTATTTCCACATTTTCTGCTCTTTCTTCCTCACTCTCATGGCTGATCTGTATTGGCTGATCACTGTTTCAATCTGTTGAAACTACATTTCTTCATCCTCCAAACTAGTTTCTGATTGCTCTGTAAAGTTAGCTTGAGTTTGGAGAACATAACTATCATCATAATGATCATACTTAGGCAAATCATCAAAAGAAGGAATGATATTAAACATACACATTAGATTAGCAGATTCCTCTTCCTCATATTGATTTGTAAATTCATTTTCTGATATATGATAGTTGGAATTAGCAGGAATTTGTTCATGGCTATCAACCTCTTCTATTTCTTCATGGTGATTTTGAATAAAAAATTCATCTTTCATAGTAATGTCCTATATTCTTTCATCTAGTTTTCTTACCAAAAGGTTGAGTTTTACCTCTGCAATGTTTTTCTTTTCCTCCTCTTCTACTTTCAATTTTTCCTGTCTGATTTGCAGATTAACCTCTACATGCACTGCAATGTTCTGCATCTGTACAAGTGTTTTTGGATCTCTTTCTCTTAACCAAAATTCTATTTTTGGATCAAAGGCACTTGGATAATGCAAGAGAGCTGAATCATGAGGAGGTCTAATATTTTTTGGCATTTAATAATAAACTTGATTAAATCTGTCAGAAAATTGTTGTATTGTTTCATTTGGATGTCTTTTTAATTGATTATATTCTTCCATGATTACAAAAGGATTAACTTTGATTATCCATCTATCAAGGAAAAGTTTGATAAACTGCTGGAAATTTGAGATGCTAGCATTAGGGAGATTTTTGAACCAATTCTTTATTCTATTTTGCAAAGAAAGAGCAAAAAGTCTGATTTTAACATCATCTTCATCAATCTCAAATAAATCCACATAATTCTCAAAACCTTGAATATGTTTTTGGGCAGTGATACCATTCTCTCCATCAAATATAGGAAGATGTTTGTAGTAGTTTTTAGGAAAATCATGGAGTATAGGAGGTAAAATAAGGGGCTTATATCTATCTGGAACTTTATATGGTATAGGAATATGTACAGAGATTGTAAGATCAGTGTTGATTATTTGAGGCTTCTTAATTGGAAAATGATCATCATTAGATTCAAAAGAAAGCTGCTCAAAGAGATTAGGAGAATTATTATTTACAATCTTTAAAGGAAAATAATTAAAAACTAATCTAAGATCTTCTATAAAATACAATATGCATTGACAAAATTTCTTAATGAGAAAGAACATGATGTCTTGGATTAAGATCCAAGTTGAAAGCCTGATCTTTCCATATTGTTCTTTGAGGTTCATTCCTCTAGTGGAGTCTTCATTGTGAAATTGATTTGGAGTCGCCAGGTGGATGATTTTAACCTTTGTGTGTCTGATCACTGTCCACCATCATAGATTAGATCTGAACCTGTAAAATATTTCTGAAGAAAATGTTAGTCTTCCCCAGTGGAGTCGCCATTATGTTATCACTCGGTGATTTCTCCAGGTTCAAGAGAAATAGTCCGAGGTAACCACAAACCTACTTTGGAAATTTAGGATCTAGCCTTTCTAAATTTCAGAGAGGGCTAGATCCGAAATTTCCAAAGTAGGTTTGTGGTTACCTCGGACTATTTCTCTTGAACCTGGAGAAATCACTGAGTGATAACATAATGGCGACTTCGCTGGGGAAAAATTGGCCAGAGTTTGGCCTCTTTATGGTGTTTTTCGGTGATTGGTTTAGGTGAATTTGCTAATTTATATCCCTGGTTTCTTTTTACAGAAGCTCTAAAGTAAATTGATAGGCCTTAATTTGTCGAAAAATACCTTTAAAATGTAGGCGGTTTACAAAGGTTTTCATTTCCAAAGTAGGTTTGTGGTTATCTCGGACTATTTCTCTTGAACCTAGAGAAATTGCTGAGTGATAACACATCTAGTGTTAGCATATAAATATATACCTCATAACTTTTTCCTTTGAGTCATCATTTAGCAGTTTTACTAGAATCAAGAGCTTCATTCCCTTGACCTGCTCCATCAATATGTCATCACATCCCAGAATTCTGTAGCATAGAATTCTTGATGAATCCATTATGCTTTCTTTCTAATCAGTGAATTCATAGAGAACTCCATTAGAACATGTTAGCACCTGTTTCCATGATGACCGTTGATCTTGTTCACTGCCTTCCATCAAAATTATTATCAGTGAGGTTTTCCAGGAGCTATTTCACCAAGGGCTCCTACCATGCTTTTATCATGATGCCATCAATATACATTGCTTCATATCATACTATTTTACAACCAATAGAAATCACTTAAAGAGGAAGATGATCTCAATCATAATAGAGATCTTTCGCTTCTTTTTTCTTAGATTTCTTTGCATCAGGTTCTTCCCTCGTATCTGAGACATGGGCTCCTTCCCTTTTTCTCTTGTCATTTTCAAATTTAGGACAATCTCTTTTATAGTGCCCAAGTTCATTACATCCAAAGCATCGTGCTTTGTTCATATTCTATCTTCTAGTCAGAGGACCAAATTTACCGAATCTGCCTTTCTTCTGGGACATGGCTGCAAAGACTTGATTCCCTTTACTTGATCCTGTATTAGCTTTGGCTTTCAATCTTGATTCCTCTATTTTACATAGAGACCATAGATCCTGGAATGGTGTTGCTTCTTTCTTCCCGTATAATCTTGAAGTGAAGTGTCCCCATTCTTCCAGTAGAGCACTCAACACCACTTTTGTCATATCACTATCAGAGATTACTTCTCCCGTTACAGATAATAGCTCCACCAGTTTCTCATATCTTTCTTTTGTAGAATTTAGTTTTGATACATAGGGAATGAGTGAGTCCTTAATGGATTTTATGAGAATCTTCTGGGATCTGATTTTTCCCTTCATGTACTTGGCATGAGCTAGAGCATCTTCTTTTGGGGGTTGAATTGTAGATCCTTCGATGTAGTTCATAACTTCGTCTTCAATTAAAATCAAATATGTCCTCTTCTTCCATGCACTAGAGTTTGATGACCCAACCAGCGTGTTGCTCTCTTTACAATAAGTCATGTTAACAGATTTAGGTAAGGTCATAGATACTTACTTGAGTAGAGTGGCTTGCAGCTTCCTTGATGATGATGAAGATGAAGTCAAGAGCTTCTTCTAAGATAGAAATCTCCAATGTAGATGTTCTTGGATCCTTGACGATAAAGGATATCTTCAAAAGATGATGTCCTCTTCTAACAATGTCTTGAATGTAAATCTTTGATGGCAAAGATTATTTTCTTGAATGAGTTGATCCTTTGAATGAGACAGCTTGAGAGTCTTCCCGGTAAACTGATTTGACTTTCCAATGCAAACTTTGATCTTCGCTTCCTGGAGTGTCTTCTTGTCAAGTAGCCTTGTGTTCAACACCTTAGCTCTAATCCCATGTTGGGAATTTAGAGGGCTGGTGATTAATTCAAATTCTCTTTTTAATAATTACTTGTGAGCTTACTTGACCTTGTTGACTGCTTTCCATCAAAATTATTATTAGTGAGGTTTTCTAGGAGCCGTTTCACCAAGAGCTCCTACCATGCGTTTATCATGATGCCATCAATATACATTGCTTCCTATCATACTATTTTACAACCAATAGAAATCGCTTAAAGAGGAAGATGATCTCAATCATAATAGAGATCTTTCGCTTCTTCTTTCTTAGATTTCTTTGCATCAGGTTCTTCCCTCATATCTGAGACATGGGCTCCTTCCCTTTTTCTCGTCCTTTTCAAATTTAGGACAATCTCTTTTATAGTGCCCAAGTTCATTACATCCAATGCATCATGCTTTGTCCATATTCCTTCTTCTATTCAAAGGACCAAATTTACCGAATCTGCCTTTCTTCCTAGACATCGCTGCAAAGGCTTGATTCCCTTTACTTGATCCTGTATCAGCCTTGGCTTTCAATCTTGTTTCCTCTATTTTACATAGAGACCATAGATCTTGGAAATGTGTTGCTTCTTTCTTCCCGTATAATCTTGAAGTGAAGTGTCCCCATTCTTCCAGTAGATCATTCAACACCACTATAGTCATATCACTATTAGTCATTACTTCTCCCATTACAGATAATAGCTCCACCAGTTTCTCATATCTTTCTTTTGCAGACTTTAGTTTTGATACATAGGGAATGAGTGAGTCCTTAATGGATTCTATGAGAATCCTTTGGGATTTGATTTTTCCCTTCATGTACTTGGCATGAGATAGAGCATCTTCTTTTGGGAGTTGAATTGTAAATCCTTCGATGTAGTTCATAACTTCGTCTTCAATTAAAATCAAATCTGTCCTCTTCTTCCATGCACTAAAGTTTGATGACCCGACCAGCTTGTTGCTCTCTTTACAATAAGTCATGTTAACAGATTTAGGTAAGCTCATAGATACTTACTTGAGTAGAGTGGCTTGCAGTTTCCTTGATGATGATGAAGATGAAGTCAGGAGCTTTTTCTAAGATAGAAATCTCCAATGTAGATGTTCTTGGATCCTTGACGATAAAGGATATCTTCAAAAGATGATGTCCTCTTCTAACAATGTCTTGAATGTAAATCTTTGATGGAAAAGATTATTTTCTTGAATGAGTTGATCCTTTGAATGAGATAGCTTGAGAGTCTTCCTGGTAAACTGATTTGACTTTCCAATGCAAACTTTGATCTTCGCTTCTTGGAGTGTCTTCTTGTCAAGTAGCCCTTGTGTTCAGCACCTTAGCTCTAATCCCATGTTGAGAATTTAGACGGCTGGTGATTAATTCAAATTCTCTTATTGATAATTACTTGTGAGCTTACTTGAGTTACTTATGTCTTCTCTTCTTTATATTATTTAGTCTTTCATAAAGTCAATTATCAAATTACAAGAGACACAAAATTAGGCTCCTATAGCCAGGGCAAAACCTCTCCCTCTTGGAGAGGAAAACCCACAAGAAATTCTTCTTATGGATCTTCAAATGACAAATACCATGACCAAAACTCAGACCCTCGACCTATGAATGCTCCCAAGATCTTGTCACTGCTTCTTTCGCTGTCTTTAATGCTGATCCTTCTTTTCTGCACTAACTTGCACTGAGTTTATCTTCACTTGGTATATCCTTGGGAGTCTCTTCACTTGAGAAGTAGTACTTTCATTGTAGGAAGGTAAATCACAGATTTACCTTCCTTACTTTCTCACGCTGCCATTCGGATTTCATTATAACCCTCGAGCATCTATCTCAGTCCAGCAGCCCCAAGGGTTAGCTCAAGCGGTAGTGAGCCAATACGTGGTCCTCTCCGTTGAGGGAGGTCACGGGTTCGATTCTTGAGTCCTTTGGGGTTAGGCGCCGAAAGTCCGCCGAACGGTTTACCGCGCGTACCATCCAGAAATTCTGGGGAAGTACGCCCGGGTTTCCCGTGAGCTTTCCCCTCGTGAAAAAAATCTATCTCAGTCCAGTTGACTTCATGTTATATCACAGAATGTACTACTTCCATACTAGATACAGGTTGATCGCAATTTACCTAGACTTGATCGCATATTTCTTCTTATCAATCCCCATTTCTTTCTGTTCTTGAGCCCACACTTGTATCCGAATTTGCCTCTGTGTTATACCCGCACAAGAATCCTCATTTATCCTTGTAGTATGGTTGCACTTCTACCTGATTTAAAGTCCGCTTGCAAACACTGATATATTAGAGAAATTCGTATTTACTGTGATAATATGGTTCCCAAAATACATCCGCATTTCTTCTCTTTTTCTTGCATATACACAGACCTTTCGATGTACAGTGTTATCTCAGAACCATCCGCATTACGTTGCTGTGATATACTTGCATTGAAACGTTGTTCTAGTCTTTAGAAATTCACATTTTTATCCTCTATAAAAGCCTTAGGAAATTGGCTCTGTTTCAGAAGAGTCCGCACTGTTGCAGAGTGCTAATGAACCGCAACTCCAACACTATATATATAGTGCATTGTCTTCATATTAGGCCGACCTCACATACTGCCTAGTAGGCCGACTTCACATATCATAGGCCGACTTGAAGAAGTATATTTTCCAGCATTGGTGAGGGCTGTTTCAAGCCATTCTTCCACAAGGTTTATGACAAGGTCTTGGAGCATTTTAATGATGACTAGGTTCTCCATATGCATGACACTAATTACACTTATAAACAAAAGACAAACTCTAAATAGACATCAAGAAGAAGTCTATTAACCTATAATAAAATTCTTGCTCATCAAACCCATGAAGCAAGTACAACAAATTACATCTTATTATCTTTGTCTTCTTCTTTACATAAATACATAATTACATAGTCAATATGAAGACCGATCCTAGTTACACTTTTCAACACCTAGTATGATCAATTTGACATCTTTGGAAGAAAATGCTTGTGGTCCTATTCTTCATTAAAGTTGATTTATCAAGGACTACTCGGGAATCCAAGTTCCCAAAGGATTTTAGGGATTGAGAACTTCCTTTATAGGTCTTATTCCTCTACCTCAATCCTCCAATCCTCATCCCTTCTCCCTAGAAGATCGATTCCCTTGCTTAAAAGGCAAGCAAGTCCCACTCTTCATTCTATCGTAGGGAAAGGGTTTCAAAGGTCACTTCACACCCATTCATTGATCAATACCTTATAAATGACATTCCTAACTATAAGGTCTCCGTAACATGAAGTATGAATGCAAAATGAGTCCTACTGATGACCTTCTTCTTGAAGCATTCAATCAAAATCTTTTAGTAAATACCCTGGATATCATTCTTTGAGAACGGATGAAGGAGGAAAAGTCTTTCATGTCAAAAGAAGAGAATGAATGGCATCTTAACCAACACCAAATATGTTGTGAAGAATGGGATAATTCTAAGGAAGATCATGATAGTCAAAATAAATGAAGAATCTATGAGTGACTTTTGGGCTATTGATTGGCGAATTGGGTGTGACAGTAAAAATGAAGACCCCGTAGTCTCTCAAATCCATAAAAATGAACTCACGAAAGAAGAAGATACTCTTCTGTTTCGGAACAACAATGTTGGCCCCTATGAGCCCCTCCCTAGTGATTGGAAGTGTCTCTTTACGTTCCAAGATGATTCAATCAAAGAAGAGCCTTATGAAATTGTGGGTAATTCTGATGTCTTCGATGTGAAGGAAACTGAGGAAGAAGCTTCATTGAGCTAGGCTACCGATACAAGGTTTTTCTTCATGTTTGAGCATTCCTCCCCTTGTTAAATCCCTGCCCCAGAGATGGATGTTTGTGACAAGGTTTTTTCCCCTAGTTTTGTTGAAGAGCTAGTTTCCCTTACGAAAAAACAAGAATCATGGTTTTACCCCAAATATAATGATAAGTCTACTTCTTGTTTTCCCAATGACCAAAATAGTATCATCTTAAATATGTCTTAGTCATTTAGTCCTTACCCTAAGGATGATAGGCTCGAGATAGTTCTTCATCAAAGATTCATATATTTGGTCGTTGACATTTCCATCTCCTGGTTGGAGGATCAAATTAAATCCTCTCAATTGATGTCTTTTCCTTCTTCCAGTTTTCCTTTCTGTGGCTTATGGGTCTCTTGTTTTCGCACCTTCGGCCCTAACGACCCCTCATATCATCATTCACATTTGTATTGTCAAGATCATTGCAAAAACGATCATGGAAGCATACGTTATTGTATTGATCAATTGACATGTTGGTTGCATTGGGTCTATGATTATACCTAGTACTTGACATTGTATGTTATGCATGTTAGAGTAGGATGCATTGCATGTTGAGTTTCTGTATTAGAACTAATCTCATATGATATTTCTCATAATAGATTAGCTGCATTTAGATTAAAAAAAATTGCATATTTTTATTACTTGTTGATTTTATGGGCTGACATTAAGCATGGGTGATCATAAGACACCATGAAAAACATGCTGCCCCGTGGCTTTGATGATTGATATGTGCAGATAATGTTGATTTCTGGTAGCATTGGATGTGCTCTAGCCTCAAGAATTTGGAGGGAGGCTAGGACACATGCATTCTCCAAAACCCATAAATCGTTTTGGGAAATTCCACCAAGAGACTATTTAATTAAAATAATTAATTATTTTTAATGGATGCCTAAGTCTAAACTTAGGAAATTAAAATAATTAAAGGGTATTAATTAAACTGGGTGTGAATCTTCTAGAAAAAGACGGAAATCGAGTCAAGATGATCTGAGCCATTGATTAGGATCTAATCTGGGCCGTTGAAAGTTCAACGAGAAGATTATAAGGAACTCAATGAGCACTTGGACAACACACCAGTTCTATTCTTTTCGATTTGAGACATTTCTTCCTTCATGGCATTTATCCAATGAGGATCTTTACTTGCTTGAGAAATTTTTTTAGGTTCTATTAGAGATAAGAGAGCAACATCATCTTTTCTTGGAGTGTTTGTCATCCTTCTTCGAGTTTGAATTCCTTCATCTATATTCCCGATTATCTGTTCTTCTGGATGATGTTTTTGAAGGAATTTGATCTTAAAAGGAGTTTGTGAAGCTTCACTTTGAGGTTCTTCATCCTTTTCTTCTTTTTCGGGTTCTTCTTCGCTTTCTTCAAGGAAGGGCTCAACTTCATGATCTTCAATTTCCTTTTCTGGAAGGGCTTCATCGATCTTCACATCAATGCTTTCCCCTATTTTCCTTAGACGACTGTTGTAACATTTGTAGGCTTTGCTCCTAGTGGAATATCCAAGAAATATTCCTTCGTCAACTCGAGAATCAAATTTTCCTGGTGAGTCATCATTGATCTTTATGAAGCATTTGCTTCCAAAAATCCTGAAATATTTTACCGAGTAGTCTATAATGCGACTTTTTGAAAGTTTTTACGGTGGTTTTTTCCGATCTAATTTCTCTAAATTTCGGCAAGAATTTATTGAAAATAGAAGTTTGATGTGTAACCTTGCACAATCAAAGTGCCCTAGGGGTTTTTTAGGGTGCTGAATCCATATATACAGTAAAAAAAAACAACTTAATTAACAGAAATCAAGATTTTACCTCAATTTGTTTCACCGGATTCCGGTACCTGAAACTCCAAAAAGTCGCACTAAAGACAACTCCTGAAATATCTTACTGATGCAGGTCTTCCTTTCCATAATTCATAGGGAGTCTTTTCATTATTTGGTCTTAGTTGTGTTCAATTTAAGGTATAAACTGCTGTCCCCACTGCTTCTCTCCAAAATTTTGGCTGCAAATCAGCTGCTAATAGCATTGTCCTTGCCATTTCTTGAACAGTTCGGTTTCTTCTTTCAACTACTCCATTTTGCTTGGGTGTCCTAGCAGCGGAGAGTTCTCTTTCGATTCCATGCACTTTACAGAATTCATTAAATTCTTTTGAGGTGAATTCTCCTCCTCTATCCGTTCTAAGACATTTGATCTTAGAATCTTTCTCATTTTCAACGAGTGCTTTAAAATTCTTAAAACATTCAAGTGCTTCGGATTTATTATTTATGAAATATACCCACATCATTCTAGTATAGTCATCAACAAATAAAGCAAAATACCTTTCACCTTGAAGAGCTGGAGTTCTAGTTGGCCCACATAAATCTGCATGAATGATCTCCAGAGGTTTTGATGTTGAGAACTCCTTAGTTTTGTGGCAAGCTTCAACATAATTACAAGACTGCTCTAAATCTGCATTAAGTCTTGTCCAAAGGAGGCTTCAATAATACTTCAAAACTTGCTTTAAAAACCTTCACTAATGCTGCTCCATATTCTGTTACAAGTACTATTTCAGAGGCTCCTCAAGGTCTGTTCTTAACTCACTTCAAAGACAGCTCAGAAATACTTCAATGATTGTCTTTAAGGACTCTTCAAAGATGCCTTCAGAAAATCTTCAAGGCAGCTGCTCTCAGAATCTGCTTAAACAGTGACCTTAAGATTCTTCAAATTGACTTAGATTATAGTATTATACTCAAGAATTGTCACTAATAAGGCCAGATTTCTAAGTCTAGGTAGCCTGAACACTGTCATAAAAGGCAGAATTTCATTGTCATAGAAAGGGCCAAAACTGTGTTAGAGATCTGTGCTACTATAGGGCCGAAATTGTGGCAGAGGAGTGACTTTCCATGGGGCCGAAATATGTCTCTCCTCTAGGCCAAACCTGCTACTCCACAGAAGCGAATTGTGTTTCTCCTCTTGGATGATATTGTCACTCCCCAAGAGCTGAGGTGTGTCTCTCCTTAGGGCCGAACTGTCACTTCACAAGAGCTGAAATATGTCTGCTTCAAAGCGCTGAGTAGGTCTGCTTCAAAAGAGTGCTGAAATTCTGTTCCAAAATATTCCCAAGATGCCACAAAATCAACAAAAAATTCTTAACCAAGACCCAAGAAGTAATCTTTGTCTTTCTCCTTAATTGGTTCCAAGGTTCACAAGTTATGAACCTCTTATTCTGTTATCTCTGGCCCAAAATGCTCTGTGTTCTTTTTCTTCTGTTCTTTACCGAATTGGGATGTTCAAATTAGGTCGA
This sequence comes from Pinus albicaulis, assembly GCA_034641835.2. NCBI lineage: Eukaryota > Viridiplantae > Streptophyta > Pinopsida > Pinales > Pinaceae > Pinus > Pinus albicaulis. The sequence continues at coordinate 1,608,284 of CM076576.1, read as the reverse complement.
ATGAGACCATATTTGTATTATTTCTTTCATGATTGAATAGACATGGCTATTTGTGAAAATTTCAATTCTAAATTTTACTGCAGTAATAGATTTATTTCTCTTACTTATTTCCACAATAAGTTATTTACAAAACCCTTTCAGCAAATTTCAAAATAAACACTACTGCAGTTATCACTCAAGTACATATTGAGAAAAGAACGATAAAATGCAAGCATAAGAACCAATCACAATGACACAATTATTTTTGGACAATTGTCCCTAGAAAAACCCAATGTGGGAAAACCGATGCAACAGATGAGGGTTTATATTTTAATCTTCAGCATAAATTCTTTACAAAAAAACACTGACAGAAATAACTAAGAAACTTCTTGAGATACCCCTGAGATAAATTTTCTCCGGACCTCTAGAGAACTTTCGACATTTGAGGGACTCACTGGCCTTCCCTATGCCACTCTGTGTCACTCCTGCGCACCTCTCTGCGCAGAGCCAGCATGAGACTGCGTCACTACTGCCTGAGGCCTCTGCGTTGCTCCTCATTGTTGGCTCTTTGCCCTTCTGCGTCCTTCTTTCCTTGAACCCTGACACTGTTGATGCCCTCTTCTTCCTCCACCCTGCAAATCTCCCTTTGGAATCGAATTCTCTTTCTTCAGAATTGACTTGTCTCGGGTTGTTGAATGTTTGCCGGGCTTGCTTTCCAAATGACCCTCAAGCCTTCTTTTATAATCTTCTCGTTGATGAATCAACATCCCAGATTAGAAGTCTAATCAATGGCTAAGATTAAAACTTGACTTGATATTCATTCTCTAGAAGATTCACACTCTGTTTTATTAATACCCATTAATTATTTAATTTCCCTCAGTTTAGACTTAGGGTCTCCATTAAAATAATTAATTATTTTAATAAAACATGAACCGAGTGGAATTTCCACAAACGATTTTTGGTATTCTTTGGAATACTGGTGTCTAAGCATCCTCACCAAATTTGAGACTTAGATCACTTTTCGATGCTACAAAAATTAACACTCCCTCTTAGCGAGGAAAGTGTTATAGCAATTTGCCTGCTGCATACTACTCTGACCTTGAAGCATCCTCTGCGCTGCTGATGCTTGGCTGTTGCTGCCCTGCTGCCCATGAAACTGCCACCGTCATTGCCTCATCTGTACTGCAGCTCCCTCTCAATTCTGCATCTGTCCATTTTTGCTACTAAAATGGATTCTTGATCATCCCCATCTTCTCTTTGAAGTAGACAAACTTTTTCTTTCCCAGAGCTTTAGTGAGGATGTCCACCACCTGTTCTCCTGTCGGAGTGTACTGCAACTGTACAACTCCCCGCTGGACACAGTCTCTGATGAAATGACACCTAATGTAAATGTGCTTTGACCGATCATGGAACACAGGATTTTCAGAGAGCTTGATGGAACTCTGGTTATCACATAGAATGTTGGCCGCTTCCATCTTTTCCTTGAGAAGATTCACAAGAAGCTTCCTAAGCCATATGGCCTCCCACAAAGTAGTGCTTGCTACCATATATTTCGCCCTAGCTGAGCTCAGAGCCACATATTTCTGTTTCCTGTTGCACCAGGAAGTCATTCCTGATCCAACATTGAAGTAGTACCCACTGATAATTTTCCGATCTACTGGGTTGCAACCCTAATCTGCGTCAGTGAACCCATTCAATTTGATGTCATTGCCTTAGGTGTATCTCGAACGAAGCTCGACTGTTCCCTGCAGATATCTGAGAACATGCTTGGTTGCTGCCCAGTGTACCCTCCTTGGTTCCACCATGAATTGACTGAGGGTGTTGACAACATAACAAATGTCTGGCCTAGTGTTGACCATATCCATCAGGGACCCTATGCGCTGCCTATACAAGGTAGGATCAACCTCATCATCTTCAAAAGTATCAATCTTCTACCAGTTGGTGATCATTGGTGTAGCCATGGGTCTGCAGTCTTCCATCTTGAACCTCTTCAAGATTTCTGTAGTATATCTCCCTTGACCAAATAAAATCTCACCCTTCTGCTACCAAACTTCCAACCCCAGAAAATAATATATCAACCCTAGATCCTGTTGGAAAGTGTAACTAGGATCGATCTTCATATTGACTCTGTAATTATCTATTTATGTAAAGAAGAAGACAAAGATAATAAAATGTAATTTTGTTATGCTTGCCTCATGGGTTTCATGAGCAAGATTTTTATTATAGGTCAATAGAATTCTTTTTGTTGTCTATTAGGAATTTTCTTCTGGTTATAAGTGTATTTAAGAGTCATATATATGAAGTGTCTAGTCAAAGAGTATGCTCCAAGACCTTGTCACATATCTGCAAAGGAATGCCTCTAAACAACCTCCTTAAACGTTGGAAGATAGCCCTTCAAGTTGGCCTATAAGCTGAGATGATGTAAGCTTACCCTCAGTCAACTAGGTCGACCTAAATCATGGCAGGTATCTAAGCTGAGATGATTGCTGAAGAGGGTTGCATTCAAGGACAGATCAAGGTGCTAAAGAAGGCTGAGTTTAACTGTGTCAAAATGTAAGATAGATCACTGAGTTAAGGTACAACAAAGTGCATGACTGTATTAAGTAATTGTGCTAAAGTAAGGGTTGTGTTAAGCTAAGATAAGTAAACAGTCAAGGCAAAAGGAAGAAGAATTCGAGTAGAGACCGAGTTCTCTAGTTCTGGTGCAGAAAGATGCACGCCAGTGAAGGTCAGTGCAAACGAGCATAATCAATCAGTGACAAGGTCTTGGAAGCATAAGAAGGTTAAGGGTCTGTGTCATGGTCATGGTACTTGTCATTTGAAAATCTATAAGAAGAATTTCTCGTGGGTTTTCCTCTCCAAGATGGGGAGGTTTTGCCCTGGCTCGAAGAGCCTAAACTTGTGTCTCTTGTATTTTGATAATTGACTTGATGAAAGACTAAATAAGATAAGAAGAGAAGACATAAGTAAATCAAATAAGCTCACAAGTAATTATCAATGTGTGAATTTGAATTAATCGCCGCTCCAAATTCTCAACATGGTATTATAGTTAAGGTGTTGAACACAAGGGCTGCTTGACAAGAAGACACTCAAGGAAGCAAAGGTCGAAGTTTGGGTTAAAAGGTCAGATCAGTTTGCAAAGAAGATTCTTCAAAGGATCCACTAATCAAGAAGATAATCCTTGTCATCAAAGATTTATATTCAAGACATTATTGGAAGAGATATCATCTTTTGAAAAACATCCTTTATCATCAAGGATTCAAGATCACCTACATTGGAGAACTCAATCTAAGAAGGAGTTCCTATCTTCATCATCATCAAAGAAGCTGTTAGAAGGAGGAAGTCACCCTACTCAAGTAAGTATCTATGATCTTATCTAAATCTGTCAAAATGACTTATTGCAAAGAAAGCAACAAATTGGTCGGGTCATCAAACTTTAGTGCATGCAAGAAGAGGACATATTTGAATCTAATTGAAGACGAAGTTATGAACTACATTGAAGGATCTACAATTCAACCCTCAAAAGAAGATGCTCCAGCTCATGCCAAATATGTGAAAGGATAAATCAGAGCCTAAAGGATTCTCATAGAATCCATTAAGGACTCACTCATACCCTATGTATCAAAACTGAAAACTGCAAAAGAAATATATGAGAAACTGGTGGAGCTATTCTCTGTGAGTACTGCAGGAGAAGCAATCTCTCTGAGACAAGAACTATACAAGATGAAATTATCAAGAGAGGAAGGAATCACTTCATATTTTATGAGGATTTTTGAAATAAGAGATCGACTGCAGGAATTGGGAGAAGTAATGTCCGATAATGAAATGACTACAATGGTGTTGAATTCTCCACCGAAAGAATGGGGAAATTTCACTTCAAGCTTATACTGGAAGAAAGAAGCAACACCATTCAACGATCTATGGTCTCTATGTAAAATAGAGGAAACAAGATTGAAAGCCAAAGCTGATACAGGATCAAGTGAAGGGAATCAAGCCTTTGCAGCCATATCCAGGAAGAAAGGAAGATTTGGAAAATTTGGTCCTCGGAATAAAAGAAGAAATATGGACAAAGTACGATGCTTTGGATGTAATGAACTCAGGCATTATAAAAGAGATTGTCCTAAATCTGGAAAGGACAAGAGGAAAAAGGAAGAAGCCCATATCAAGCCTTTGCAGCCATATCCAGGAAGAAAGGAAGATTCGGAAAATTTGGTCCTCAGAATAAAAGAAGAAATATGGACAAAGTACGATGCTTTGGATGTAATGAACTCGGGCATTATAAAAGAGATTGTCCTAAATCTGGAAAGGACAAGAGGAAAAAGGAAGAAGCCTATGTCACAGATGAAAGGGAAGAACCTGATTCAAAGAAATCTAAGAAAGAAGAAGCGAGAGATCTCTATTATGATTGAGATCATCTTCCTCTTTAAGTGATTTCTGTTGGTTGTAAAATAGTATGATAGGAAGCAATGTATATTAATAGCATCATGATAAAAGCATGGTGGGAGCTCTTGGCGAAACAACTCTTGGAAAAACCTCACTGATAAACAATATTGATGGAAGGCAGTCATCAAGATCAAGGGTCATCATTCAATAATCAAAGTGGAAACAGGTGCTGACATTTTCTAATGAAGTTCTCTATGGACTCTCTGGTTAGAAAGACAACAGAAAGGTTTCATCGAAAATCTTATGCTATAGAATTCTGGGATTAGGATGTGATGACATATTGATGAAGTAGGTCAATGGAATGAAGTTCTTCATTCTAGTAAAATTGCTACAGGATCACTCAAAGGAAAAAGGTATGAGGTATATATATTTTTATATGCTGACACTGGATGCTGTGAAGTCATGTCATATGGTTACAGGTACTGAACTTCTATCTTTAGAAGTATGATCAAAGAAAGGAGTATCTCTTCCATTACACAAGTTGTCATTAACAGATGAAATCAACATAATATGTCCTCATATGGAATATGATATGGTTGTATACAAACAAGGATCTGGAAATTGGAAGTTCCTGGGAATGAAGAAGTGTGGAGAAAGAAAGGAAGAGATCATGAAGTGCAACCATGTCAAGAGGCGGTTATCATCCGGAAGCCAAGAAGATGTGACTAGGAGATCTCCTGGGAGGATATGTAGACTCTGATGAAAGTCTGGTAAATAAGAAGACCCTTGACAAGACATATTTTTAGGAGATGTGTCAATTTGAATAAGGATGCCAATGCCTACAGGATGATGTCATGGTGAAATATCATCACTGAGGTAACTTTTGATTTAAAAGTTCATATGTATATATTTATCTGGATGAGTTTATGCAGGGTTGCCAATCATGTGAAAGTATCTAAGATCCTTGGGAGATGGTTCGAAGAAAAGTAGCAATGCATAAAGGTGGACCAGATAAGAAACTCTGATGAGCACTTTCTGATAGCTGACATGATTCATGGATGAAAGTGATGGATGATCTGTGCCCTATGAAGCCAAAGGTTGAAGATTACTCAATATTGAAATCCATGACATCGAAGGGAGGAATTCTTCATGAGCAGCTGGGTGTCTCACTATTGCTGCTGCAGGTCCCCGGTTGAGAGGGAGCATGGTGTTAAGTTTTCTTGCTTGGAAGAAACTTGAAATATTTCCTTCCTAAGTTAAGAGGGAGTGACGTATATGATTCTCTAATACATGTGTCATACACTAGACCAGGACTAACAACCACAAGTCTCAATGAAGGCCATGTGGAGAGAATGGATAGACACATCATTCTGGTATTCATCTAGAAGACAGAATGGAGGATTGGGTAGTCATTTGGCATTCGATACTCTCTGAAAATGTTATAGGACATACAAGATAAGAGTAGTCGGGGACTGATATTCTTTGAGGGTTGGCTACCCAAGAGAAGAATGGTCCAAGAAGGTCATACTTTGGGAACACCTGGGTGGAGTATGTGCCTTGGAGAGATAATGACTATGGTGTCCTATAAGTCATGTGTCTTGCTAGCATTGTAGCCCATTGTCTCATTCAGAGATGGGGCTGTTAGTCAATGCCCTGCACAAGGACAATGTTGGTTGATATGATGCTATACATAGGCGATTAACAATCCGATTATTCTTATGAGATTCTTCAGTTTGAAAGTGACCATGTACCTGTATGAATACCTCCGTAGTTAAGAGGGAGTGTTGGAAAGTGTAACTAGGATCGATCTTCATATTGACTATGTAATTATGTATTTATGTAAAGAAGAAGACAAAGATAATAAAATGTATTTTTGTTATGCTTGCTTCATGGGTTTCAAGAGCAAGATTTTTATTATAGGTCAGTAGATTTCTTCTTGATGTCTATTAGGATTTGTCTTTTGGTTATAAGTGTAATTAAGAGTCATATATATGAAGTGTCTAGTCAAAGAGTATGCTCCAAGACCTTGTCACATATTTGCAAAGGAATGCCTCTAAACAACCTCCTTAAATGCTGGAAGACAACTCTTCAAGTCGGCCTGTAAGCTGAGATGATGTCGGCCTACCCTCAGTCAACTAGGTCGGCCTAAATTATGGAAGATATACTATATATAAAGGTTGACTTGTGACTCATTTGGTGGAATGAAATTTGGACAAGTCTGAGGAGAATTCGTTGGGATACATCTGAAAAGTCTATGGTCAATGCGTAGGAGAAACGATGAGATATCACTTGAAGAGTATGCGGATATATCTGTGACACTACATCGTGGAGAAATCTGAGGTAAGTGCGGATCATAGTGTTGAAGCTAGGGCTGCATTTAAGTGCGGATCACAGTGCTAGATTAGGCTGTGTTTAGGTGCAGATTACAGCGCTGAAGAAGGGTGCATTCAAGTGCAGATCACATTGCTGAAGAAGCCTGCATTCAAGGACAGATCAAGGTGCTAAAGAAGGCTATGTTTATCTGTGTCAAAGTGTGAGATAGATCACTGAGTTAAGGTACAAAAAGGTGCATGACTGTATTAAGTAATTGTACTAAAGTAAGGGTTATGTTAAGCTAAGATAAGTAAACAGTCAAGGCATAAAGGAAGAAGAATTCGAGTAGAAACCAAGTTCTCTAGTTCGGGTGCAGAAAGGTGCACTTCAGTGCAGAAGAGCAGAATCAATTAGTGTCAAGGTCTTGGAAACATAAGAAGGTTAAGGGTCTGTGTCACGGTCATGGTACTTGTCATTGGAAAATCTATAAGAAGAATTTCTCATGGGTTTTCCTCTCCAAGAGGAGGAGGTTTTTCCTTGGCTCGAAGAGCCTAAACTTGTGTCTCTTGTATTTTGATAATTGACTTGATGAAAGACTAAATAAGATAAGAAGAGATAAGTAAATCAAATAAGCTCACAAGTAATTATCAAGGAGAGAATTTGGATTATTCACCACTCCTCCAAATTCTCAACAGATCCTTCATGTTGAATTCTGCCTCTAGATTCTCCTTGCAGTCCTTGATGAGCCTAGATGATCCTGTGAGGAATAGATCATCTATGTACAACACCAGTATCAGAGGCTCATTCCCTACTCTCAGATAGTAGAGATTGGGATCTGCATCACTTTTGACGAATCCCATCTGTTACAAGTAGCTATCAATTCGACCATCCCAAGCTCTAGGGGCTTGCTTAAGTCCATACAAGGCTTTCTTAAGCCTACACACATGAATCTTCTGCTCATACGTCTGAAAGCCCTCTGGTTGTTCGATATATGTTAATTTTTTACAACTAGGTCCAAACTCCATGTTGTGATGCTCAGATGAAGATGGCAATATTTTTATTGGATTCCTCTTTTGGAGAGGTGCAAGATCGATCTAAAGATCATCTTGATCCGATGAGCAGAATATTTACTTTGAATTTATTCAAAATATGTGCAGGTCGGCCTGAAATGAAATGTAGGCTGGAAGCCCTAGCAGTTGTGTCACACACCCTCATTGATGGATATAAATAGGTCAACGTTGGAGGTCATTTTCACTCATCCATCACATCACATTCTCTCTCCTCATCTGATTGGTTCGATCACCTTGGAGGCTCTTCTTCATCCACATGTGGGAAACGCAGGAAGAAGATTTCTGTTTTCTGACCTAGGGTTTTTCAACGCAGAGTTGACCATTGTTGACTTTGGTCGACGCTTGGTCAAACTAACCCAAATCTGTCCCAGAAATATGATTTCTGCAGTCCACATTTATTGGCACAAAAATAGAGGCTAGATGTTGACTTTTGACTAGGATGCGTTGACTTTTTGCTGCTGCTGTTTGCGTTGACCGTTGTCTGTGACAACGTTGACTTTAGTTGACTTTTGATTGACTGATCTTGCTGTCCGAGAGGGTTGTGTGACACTTCTGGTTGGCTGACCGTATTGAGACTTCGCTGGTTGAAGAATCCCATTGACCGGCGTAACACACCCACACACATATATATTTTTGGCTTGTCTTCTGTCGATCTACTGGTATGCTCTATCAGCATTTTACTTTCTTGTTTATGTGATTGCTGATTGATATTGGGTATAAAAAGTAAAGTTGCATCAAGCATAAAACATCTACAAAAATTTACATGGTATCAGAGCTGAGGTGAAGACAAAGCCCAAGTTTGTAGTAATCACTGAAGAAGAGCATGGGTACCTCAAACTACAACGGCTTTAAAGTTGATGACAAATTGACTGGGAAGGAAGACTTCCATGCCTGGAAGATGACATTGCATCTTATGTTGGAAGACCAAGATGTCATGGACTATGTTCAGGGTAAAATCCTAGAGCATCCATCCACTGCACCTGCTGCCACCAAGTCAAAGTATAAGAACGGGGAAATCAAAGCGAAGCTGATGATCAGGGACTCAATTCATAAGAGTCTGGTTGCTTACATCTTTGAGCTGGGCACATCCAAGGAGATGTATGATAAGTTGGTCAACATGTTCAAGGCCAACAATGCAAATCAAGTCCTATTCTTTAAGAATCAATTGAAGAATTTGAAGAAAGGCAGGGATGAGTCTGTCCAATCATATTTTCTAAAGCTGACCGAAATCAAGAATAATCTTATGGCTATTGGGGAGACAATAGCTGAGGTCTCTCATCCGTATGGCATGTATTCGACACGACCATTCTCAATAACAATGTGAAGCCTGATTTTGACGAAGTACTATCGAGATGCGTACAAGAGACAAGGATGAAGGAATATGAAAATGAAGGAAATGTTGCCTTCACTGCTCGTGCTAAGAAGAAGAAATTTGGTGGTCCAAGGAACAAGGAAGAGCAGGGGCCCAAGGGAAGAAAGGTAAATGTTACACATGTCACAAGATCGACCATTATGCTAGAGAATGCCCTTTCAAGAAGGATTCTCCTGATGATGATGACAACAACAACATCTGGAGGAATGGAAATCAAAGGAACAACAGGTTTAAATGAAAGAGGAAGGTTCCCTCTGGTGGAAATGGGTAACCTTACAAAAGGTCGAGAAATTCCAGGTATGAGGAATCAAATGCTGTTGATGATAAAAGAAATGAGTTCATTCTTGTATTTGGCCTGTTTGCTGCATCTCCACCCAACTTTATGGATGTTTGGTTGATAGATAGTGGTGCCTCAAGGCACATCACTGGGTTCAAGGAAGCACTTTCTGACATGGTTGAGAAGGATGCTAATCTGAATATTATCCTTGGAGATAATGCCACATACCCCGTGAAAGGGACAGGGATTGTGACCCTCCACTTGTCTCAAGGTCAAGTCCTCCACTTGCAAGATGTACTATATGTACCTGATTTGAAGAAGAACCTTGTTTCTATTTCGACCATGGAAGACAAAGGTTTCAATGTGGCATTCATTGATGGGAAGGTGTGTATCTGGAAGAAGAGTTTCAAGGAAGCTATCATGATTGGGTTTAGAGTTGATACACTCTACCAGGTTGGAGGAAGTCCACTGGGAGCAACCTTTCAAAAGGTCAAGAAATTCCAGGTATGAGGAATCAAATGTTTTTTATGATAAAAGAAATGAATTCATTCTTGTATCTGCCCTCTCTGCTGCATCTTCGCCCGACACTATGAATGTCTAGTTGATAGATAGTGGTGCCTCAAGGCACATCATTGGGTTCAAGGAAGCACTTACTGATATGGTTGAGAAGGATACTAATCTACAAATTATCCTTGGAGATAATGCCACGTATCCCATGAAGGGGACAAGGACTGTGACCCTCCACTTGTCTCAAGGTCTAGTCCTCCGCCTGCAAGATGTACTATATGTACCTAATTTGAAGAAGAACCTTGTGTTTGTTTCGGCCATGGAAGACAAAGGTTTCAATGTGGCATTCAGGCATTCATTGATGGAAGGTGCGCATGTGGAAGAAGAGTTTCAAGGAAGCTATCACCATTGGGTTTAGAGTTGGTACACTCTACCAAGTTGAAGGAAGTCCACTGGGAGTGATGACATGTGATACTATCCGACAGACTGAACTATGTCACCGGAGGTTTGGACACCTTCACACAAAGCCCTTCTTGAAACAAGGAAGGTGGTGACGGGAATGCCCGAGTTCTCAAATGATCATGAAGGTGTATGCCAGGGCTGTGCCGAAGGAAAGCATACAAGGAGACCTTTCCCCTCAAGCATCACAAAGACATCTGATGTCTTGCAATTGGTACATTCTAATCTGTCTGGTATGCTGCCCGTGACATCCTTGGGAGGATGTTCTTATTATGTGATTTTCATAGATGACTTCTCTCGCAAAACCTAGATATACTTCTTGAAGAAGAAGGATGAGGCTTTCATGTGGTTCCGTACCTTCAAAGCCTTGGTGGAAAATTCAACAGGGAAGAAGATCAAGATATTGACGACCAATAGTGGCACTGAATATGAGACAAACGAGTTCAAGAACTTTTGCAGAGAAGCTGACATCAAGAGGGAGACCACAACTGTCTATACTCCTGAGCAAAATGGTGTTGCTGAAAGAAAGAACAAGACCATTGTGGAAGCTGCCAGTGCCATGCTATGTGGCCAAGGTCTTCTGAAGTTTCTGTGGGGAGAAGCTGTGAACATTGCTGTGTACATACAAAATTGATGCCCGCATTCCGCTCTGGACTCCATAACTCCAGAAGAGGTTTTCTCTGGTAAGAAAGTTGACGTCTCACATTTTAGACTTTTTGGATGTCCTGTTTATTTTCATGTACCGAAGGAGAAGAGGAGCAAGCTGGACGCTTTTGGAAAGAAGGGAATGTTTGTGGGCTACAACGAAACTTCGAAGGCCTATAGAGTCTGTGCGCCTGGTCAAAGGGAAGTGGAGATATGCCACGATGTTACCTTTGACGAAGATGCTTCCTTGAGGAAAGTAATCAATCTTCGGAGATTTGAGGAAGATCATGAAGCAAGGCCTAGAAATCAAGAAGAACCGAAGGATGAGACGATGCCCAATGATGAAGGACTGATGGACCCTATTGATCCACCTCCTTCAATGAGGAAGAGACCATCATGGCTCAAGGACACTCTCGAGGATGCCGAGAGACATATGGCCCCAAGGGGGGACATTCCGTGAAAGCAAGAAGCCGAATAGATACCAAGGGTATCTAGTAGCCATGAGTACAATCGTACAATCTGAGCCTGGATCTTTTGAAGAAGCCGTAAAGCATCAAGTCTGGAAGGATGCTATGCACGAAGAATATGAGTCCATGATGAAGAATGATGTCTGGGATGTGGTTCCAAGACCGGAGGACAAAGTAGTTGTCACCTCAAAATGGCTCTATAGATCAAGCATGGATCTGATGGAAGTGCTGAAAAGTTCTAGGCAAGATTCGTTGCCTGAGGCTTCTCTCAAAAGGAAGGCGTAGACTATGATGATATATTTGCACCTGTGGCCCGATATACCACCATCCGATCTATCATAGCCCTTGCTGCTACGCAAGGATGGAATCTTCATCAGATGGATATGAAGACCGCATTTCTGCATGGTGCGATAAATGAAGAGGTGCATGTGGAGCAACCTCTGAGGTTCGAAGTCGAGGATCGAGACACCGATTTTTGCAGGTTGAAGCAAGCACCCAGAGCTTGGTACGAGATGATAGATAGCTACCTGATGAAGCTGGGCTTCACTCGTAGTAATGCTGATTCGAACCTTTACTTTAAGGTTGATTGAGAAAAGCCTCTCATTCTGGTGTTGTATGTGGACGACCTCTTCCTAACAAGCGCTGACCCTCTAATTCATCAGTGTAAGAGGGAGCTCGCTATTGAGTTCGAGATGAAGGACCTAGGACTGATGCATTACTTCCTAGGCCTAGAGGTCTGGCAGAGACTTGGCGAAATTTTCCTTTCTCAAGGAAAATATATTCTGAAGCTTCTGGAAATATTTGGAATGGTGGACTGTAAGTCCGTGTCAACACCGATGGAGCTCAACTTTAAGAAGTTGAGTAGTAACGTTGTTGGACCCGTGCTAGGAAATCCTACTGAGTATCGTCAACTCGTAGGGGCCTTTATGTTTTTAGTCAACACCCGTCCAGATGTATGTTTTGCAGTGAACACTTTGAGTCAACATATGGTTGAGCCTCATCACTTTCATTGGGTTGGTGCCAAGCATCTGGTTAGATATCTTTGGGGCACGATAAACCATGGGCTGAGATACACTGCTGGGAGCGTGACACTCCATGGATATACTGATGCTGATTGGGCTGGCAGTGTGGTTGATCGTAAGAGCACATCGGGATGCTGCTTCACACTTGGGTCTGCTTCGATATCATGGAGGAACAAGAAGCAGAAGTCGGTGGCTTTGAGCAGCGCGGAGGACGAATACATTGCAGCGAGTATGGCCTGTTGTGAAGTAGTTTGGTCGTGAAAGCTCTTCAGTGAGCTATTCGGGCATGTGCTAGATACCACCGTGATACTCTGTGATAACCAGAGTGGGATTCGGTTGTCCGAGAATCCCGTGTTCCACGATCGATCCAAGCATATTAATATCAGGTACCACTTTATCTGGGATATGGTACAGCGAGGCGCTGTAAGGCTCGATCATATAGGAATTGATGAGCAGGTCGTGGACATTCTCACAAATTCCTTGGGGAAAGTCAAGTTCCTAACCTTCTGTGAGAATCTTGGTATCGTGAAACGATCCTATGCTGAGGGTTGTAAATTTTTGAAGATGTTCTATGCTTGATGCAACTTTACTTTTATCCCCAATGTCAGTCAGCAATCACATAAATAAGAAAGTAAAGTGCTGATAGAACATACTAGTAGATCGATAGAAGACAAGCTAGAAAAATATAAGTGTGTTGGTGCGTTACGGCGGTCAACAAGATGCTTCAACCAGCAAAGTCTCAATACGGTCAACCAACTAGAAGTGTCACACACACAACCCTTAAAGACAGCTCATCAAAAATCAACATAATTCAACAAAAGAATCCCACGTCCAGATTTCCGGCATCATCCAGATTTACGGCATCCATTTCTGGCATCATCCATATTTACGGCATCCATTTCCGGCGTCATCCAGATTTACGACATCCATTTCCAGCATCATCCAGATTTACGGCTTGCATTTCTAGATCATGAGGATGTGTGTGATGAGATGATTGAAATGTCCTCCAACGTTGACTCTATTTATATCAATCACTGAGGGTGTGTGACACATTTGCTGGGGGTGTAAAACCTTAAGGCCGACCTGCACATATTTTGAAAGTATTAAAAATAGATTCAAAATAAATGTTCTGCTCATCGGATCAAGATGATCTTTAGATCAATCTTGCACCTCTTTGAAAGAGGAACCCAGTAAAAATATTGGTGTCTTCATCTGAGCATAACAACATGGAGTTTGGACCTAGTTGTCCAATTTTAACACTCCCTCTCAACTAGGGAGAACTCCATCCAACTGTGCAATCAAACATCGTGCGTCATCCCACCGTAACTTGCTTTGCTGGCCTCTTTATTTAAGAACAAAAGTGGGTCAGTCACAAAGACATCATTCCCGGCTGACAGATTCAGCCCAGAGGTCCGAAACCTCTATAGGACTCACAAAGAGTCTCATACCAACCCGGAGTCGGTTTATCTGACCCGAAGTCAGTAGGAGGTCCGAAACCTCACTTGGACTCAAGAGAGTCATATATACTAACCCGAAGTTAGTCTCACTGACCTGAAGTCAGTTGGAGGTCCGAAACCTCACATGGACTCAAAGAGTCACATACCAACCCAAAGTTGGTTTATCTGACCCGAAGTCAGTAGGAGGTCCGAAACCTCACATGGACTCAAAGAGTTAAATATATACTAATGCGAAGTTAGGCTCACTGACTTGAAGTCAGTTGGAGGTCTGAAACCTCAGATGGACTCAAAGAGTCACATACCAACCCGAAGTTGGTTTATCTGACCCGAACTCAGTAGGAGGTCTGAAACCTCACATGGACTCAAAGAGTCACACACCAACCCGAAGTTGGTTTATCTGACCTGAAGTCAGTAGGAGGTCCGAAACCTCACTAGACTTGATCCCAAATCAAGTGGTTGGACACGTATCATCCTAGATATAGATTACGGCAATCTCTGATGTGTCCATCAGTGTTTGCTACTAGTCTCTAGCTTTTCCCACCTCATTGGCCAAATGAGAGTTACTTCCCATGAGTCCGAAACTCAAATGGGTAGGATGCATACGGGGCACAAATCATGAGAGGTGAACCAACTCAATCATCATAACGGTGGGGCCCAAGCACATCAACAAGGTTCGGCAAGCCTAGCCCTGTGGTTGCTTATAGCTCCGAGAAGCTATCCCCAAAGCCACCCATAGCTCCTAGAGCTCATTGTCCAACAAGACCCTCAGAATAGGGTCGTTCCACGATACCAAGATTCTCACAGAAGGTTAGGAACATGACCTTCCCCAAGGGCATTGTGAGAATATCCGTGACTTGCTCATTAGTTCCTATATGATCGAGCCTTACGGCGCCTCGCTGTACCATATCCCGGATAAAGTGGTACCAGCCATCAACATGCTTGGATCGTTCGTGGAAGACGGGATTCTATGACAAACGAATCCCCCTCTAGTTATCACAAAGGATAACGGTGGCATCTAGCACATGCTCGAACAACTCACTGAAGAGCTTTCGCAACCAAATGACTTCACAACAGGCCATACATGTTACAATGTATTCGGCCTCAGCGGTGCTCAAGGCTACCGACTTCAGTTTCCTGCCCGAAGCAGATCTACGTGTGAAGTAGCATCCAGATGTGCTCTTGCGATCCACCACAGTGCCAGCCCAATCGACATCAATATATCCATGGAGTGTCATACTCCCGGCAGTGTATCTCATCCCATGGTCTATCGTGCCTCAGAGATATCTCAAGAGTTTCTTGGCACCAACCCAGTGAATGTTATATGATCAACCATTTGTTGACTCAAAGTGTTCACTGCACAACATACGTCCGGACGGGTGTTCACTAAGAACATCAGGGCCCCTACGAGTTGAAGATACTCAGTAGGATTTGCTAGCATGGGCCCAACAGCGCTACCACTCAACTTCTTAAAGTTGAGCTCCATTTGTGTCGACACAAACTTACAGTTCATCATACTGAATCTTTCCAGAAACTTCACAATGTATTTTCCTTGAGAAAGGAAAATCTCGCCAGGTCTCTGTCAGACCTCCAGGCCTAGGAAGTAGTGCATCAGTCCAAGGTCCTTCATCTTGAACATAGCAGCGAGCTCCCTCTTGCATTGATGAATAAGAGGGACAACACCTGTCAGGAAGAGGTCGTCCACATATAGCACTAGAATGAGAGGCTTCTCTCTATCAACCTTGAAGTAAAGGTTCGGATTAGCATTACTACGAGTGAAGGCTGGCTTCATCAGGTAGCTATCTAGCCTCTCGTACCAAGTTTTGGGTGCTTGCTTCAACCCATAGAGGGATTTCTTCAACCTGCAAACATGGGTGTCCCGATCCTGGACTTCGAACCCCAAAGGTTGCTCCACATACACCTCTTCCTTTATTGCACCATGTAGAAATGCAGTCTTCACATACATCTGATGAAGACTCCATCCTTGTGTAGCAGCAAGGGCTATGATAGATTGGATGGTGGTATATCGGGCCACAAGTGCAAATATATCATCATAGTCTATACCTTCCTTTTGAGATAAGCCACGGGCAACGAATCTTGCCTTGAACTTTTTAGCACTTCCATCAGATCCATGCTTGATCTTTTAAAGCCATTTCGAGGTGACAACTGCTTTGTCCTTCGGTCTTGGAACCACATCCCAGACATCATTCTTCATTATGGACTCATACTCTTCGTGCATAGCATCCTTCCAGACTTGATGCTTTACGGCTTCCTCGTAAGATCCAAAGTCGTATTTTACAATAGCACTTCATGGTCGCGAGATCCCTTGGCATCTACTTAGCTTGCTTACACGAATGTCCCCCCTTTGGGCCATATGTCCCCCCGCATCCTCGAGAGTGTCCTCGAGCCCATGATGGTCTCTTCCTATTGAAGGAGAGGTGGGATCAATCGAGTCCATTGTCCTTCACATCGGCATCGTCTTTCATCCTTTGGTTCATCGATGATTTCCGGTGCCTTCGCTCATGATCTTCCCAGATCTCGGAAGACCGACTACTTTCCTCAAGCTACCTTGCCAAAGGTAACATCGTGGCATATCTCCACTTTTGGACCAAGCACACATACTTTATAGGCCCCAAGTTTTTGCCAGCTCAAAGACATTGTGTCTCCCTGATGCTAGCCTTGCAAAGTTCTTGAACTCGTTCGTCTCATATAATAAGAACATCCTCCCAAGGATGTCACAGGCAGCATACTGGACATATCAGAATGTACTAATTGCAAGACATCAGATGTCTTTGTGACACTTGAGGGGAAAGGTACCCTTGTATGCTTTCCTTCGGCATAGCCCTGGCATACACCTTCATGATTATTTGAGAACTCAGGCATCCCTGTCACCACCTTCCTTGCTTCGGGAAGGGCCTTGTAGTGAAGTTGTTCAAACCTCTGGTGCCATAGTTCAGTATGTCGGATAGTATCACATGTCATCGCTCCCAGTGGACTTCGTTCAACCTGGTAGAGTGTACCAACTCTAAACCCAATGGTGATAGCTTCCTTGAAACTCTTCTTCCACATGCGCACCTTCCATCAATGAATGCCTGAATGCCACATTGAAACCTTTGTCTTCCATGGCCGAAACAGACACAAGGTTCTTCTTCAAATTAGGTACATATAGTACATCTTGCAGGCAGAGGACTGGACCTTGAGGCAAGTGGAGGGTCACAGTCCCTATCCCTTTCATGGGATACGTGGCATTATCTCCAAGGATAATTTGTAGATTAGTATCCTTCTCAACCATATCAGTAAGTGCTTCCTTGAACCCAATGATGTGCCTTGAGGCACCACTATCTATCAACTAGACATCCATAGTGTCGGGTGGAGATGCAGCAAAGAGGGCAGATACAAGAATGAATTCATTTCTTTTATCATCAAAAACATTTGATTCCTCATACCTAGAATTTCTTGACCTTTTGAAAGGTTGCCCATTTCCGCCAGAGGGAGCCTTCCTTTTCTTGACCTTCTTGAAAGGGCATTCTCTAGCATAGTGACCTAGCTCAGAGATGTAGGCAACCAGACTCTTATGAATTGAGTCCCTGATCATCAGCTTTGCTTTGATTTCCCCCTTCTTGTACTTTGATTTGGCATCAACAGTTGCAGTGGATGGAGGCTCTTGGATTTTACCCTGCACATAGTCCATGACATCTTGGTCTTCCAAATTAAGTTCCAATGTCATCTTCCTAGCATGGAAGTCATCCTTCCCAGTCAATTTTTCATCAGCCTTAAAGCCATTGTAGTTTGAGGAACACATCCTCTTCTTTGGTGATTGCTACAAACTAGGGCTTTGTCTTCACCTCAGCTCTGATACCATGTAAATCTTTGAAGATGTTCTATGCTTGATGCATATTTACTTTTATCCCCAATGTCAGTCAGCAATCACATAAACAAGAAAGTAAAGTGATAGAACATACCAGTAGATCGACAGAAGACAAGCCAGAAAAATATAAGTGTGTTGGTGCGTTACGGCGGTCAACAGGATGCTTCAACCAACAAAGTCTCAATACGGTCATCCAACCAGAAGTGTCACACACACAGCCCTTAAAGACAGTTCATCAAAAATCAACATAATTCAACAAAAGAATCCCACATCCAGATTTACGGCATCATCCAGATTTACGGCATCATCCAGATTTACGGCATCCATTTCCGGCATCATCCATATTTACGACATCCATTTCTAGATAATGAGGATGTGTGTGATGAGATGATTGAAATGTCCTCCAACGTTGACTCTATTTATATCAATCACTGAGGGTGTGTGACACATTTGCTAGGGGTGTAAAACCTTAAGGCCGACCTGCACATGTTTTGAAAGTATTAAAAATAAATTCAAAATAAATGTTCTACTCATCGGATCAAGATGATCTTTAGATCGATCTTGCACCTCTTCGAAAGAGGAACCCAATAAAAATATTGGTGTCTTCTTCTGAGCATCACAACATGGAGCTTGGACCTTGGACCTAGCTGTCCAATTTTAACAAGGGTCCTGTTGGACGATGGGTTCTTGGAGCTCTGGGGGGCTTTGGGGATAGCTTCTCGGAGCTATATGCACACACAGGGCTAGGCTTGCCGAACCTTGTGGTGCTTTTTCCCCACCGTTATGATGATTGAGTTGGTTCACCTCTCATGATCTGTGCCCCGTATGCATCTTATCCATTGAGTTCTATTCTCATGGGAAGTACCTCTCATTTGGCCAGTGAGGTGGGAAAAGCTAGAGACCAGTAGCAAATACTGATGGACGCATCAGAGATTGCCGTACTCTCTATGTCTAGGATGGCACATGTACAACCACTTGATCAGGGATCAAGTCTAGTGAGGTTTTGGACCTCCTACTGACTTCGGGTCAGATAAACCAACTTCGGGTTGGTATGAGACTCTTTTTGAGTCCTATAGAGGTTTCAGACCTCTGGGCTGAATTTGTCAGCCAGGAATGATGTCTTTGTGACTGACCCACTTTTGTTTTGAAATAAAGAAGCCAACAAAGCAAGTTACGACAGGATGGCATAGGTGGATGGAGTTCTCCGTAGTTGAGAGGGAGTGTTAATTTTGGACAACTAGGTCGAAACTCCATGTTGTGATGCTCTGATGAAGATGCCAATATTTTTGTTGGATTCCTCTTTCAGAGAGGTGCAAGGTCAATCTAAAGATCATCTTGATCCGATGAGCAGAACATTTATTTTGAATTTATTAAAATATGTGCAGGTCGACCTGAAATGAAATGTAGGCTTGAAGCCCCAGCAGTTGTGTCACACAGCGTCATTGATGGATATAAATAGGTCAATGTTGGAGGTCATTTTCACTCATCCATCACATCACATTTTCTCTCCTCATCTGATTGGTTTGATCACCTTGAAGGCTCTTCTTCATCCACTCGTGGGAAACGCAGCAAGAAGATTTTTGTTTTCTGACCTAGGGTTTTTCAACGTAGAGTTGACCAGTGTTGACTTTGGTCAACGCTTGGTCAAATTGACCCAAATCTGTGCCAGAATTTTGATTTTTGCAGTCCGCATTTATTGGCACAGAAATTGAGGCTGGACGTTGTCTTTTGGCTCGCTGCGTTGACTTTTTGCGTTGACTGTGACAAAGTTGACTTTCGTTGACTTTTGGTTGACTGATCTTGCTGTTCGAGAGGGTTGTGTGACACTTTTGGTTGGCTGACCGTATTGAGACTTTGTTGGTTGAAGCATCCTGTTGACCATCGTAACACATCCCTTAGAATTTGTTGTAATTCCCTGCTCGTCTCACCACTGGTAGTAGGTGGCTCCACTTGCTCCCCCTCCTGCAAATCTTCTGGAGATGAATCCCTTGGATCCTTCTGCCTTGGAGAAGCACTCGGGCTAACCTCAACTGGTCGTAGTGGTTGGACCAGTGGGTCATCTTCAGACTGCGTTACTGAAGGCATCTCTTGGGATTTTTTGAAAGTTCTTTCCTCCATGAACTTTACATCCCGCCGCACTACAACCTTCTTGCTGCCAGGAATGTAGATTCTGTAAGCCTTAGCATTTTCACTGTATCCCACCAAATACCCCTTTTCAGCAGTCCTATCCAATTTCTTCCTCTTCTCTTCGGGTACATGGCAGTATGCCACACTACCAAAGATCTTGAAGTGGCTTACCTCTAGATTCCTGCTGGTAAAGAAACTTTCTGGAGTGATCTTACCCAATGCGTTGTGAGGAATCCTATTATGAACATATACAACTATGTTACAAGCTTAAGCCCACATATATTTGGGCATGTCTTGATCATACAACATTTCCCTTGCAGCCTCCATAATAGTTCTATTCTTCCTTTTTGCAACTCCATTCCGCTTCGGATTATATGGAGCAGTCCACTCTCTTCTGATGCCTTCCCTTGCGCAGAATTCTGTGAAGTATTTATCATTGTATTCTCCACCATTATCTGATTGCAGTATCTTTATCTGCTTTCTTGTCAGATTCTCAACCAGAACTTTAAACTCCTTGAATCGGTCAAAGAAGTTGTCCTTTGTCTTCAGAAAGTAGATCCAAGTATCAATCCTAACACACTCTTAGCCCTATTTTTGCTTCTGGGGTAGGCTGCCTTAGCGTACTTCCCTAGTATGCACTCTCTGCAAACATCATCTCATTTGGTGCTCAAATCTGGAACTCTTGTGATGGTCTTCTTGAGAATTCTCAAAGCCCCATGGTGTAAGTGCCCCATTCTCGTGTGCCATAGCTCATTTAAATCCTTCTCCTCACAGCTGCTTATCAGTACCCTTGGAGATTCGAGTTGCAACTTATACAGTTTAATGCTCCCGACTCCAATTTGTTTTTTCTTATTCCGACTCGAATGTTTGACATATACTCTTTTGCCAATGAAGTGGAGGTCATAGCCCTTGTTTTGTAGCTGAGACACTGACAGTAAGTTCATCCCCAAACTAGGCACATGCAATGCATTGGTGGCTCAAAGCTTATTTCCAGCTTCAGTTTGAAACACTACGGTACCTCTCCCAACAAGGGTACACTTCGCCTTATTTCCCATGGTAATCTGAAAATTCATCTGCTCTTCTTGGTAGCTTGAGAAGCATTCTCGTACTCCCGTCATATGTGCAGAAGCTCCACTATCAATATACTAGAATTCATGAGAAGCAGAGCTTGATACGCAAGAAAATTCTTCTTCCAGTCTCGAGGCCAATACAGAGATGTCGTGATCCCTCTGTTCTTCCATGCTTTCCCTTTTCTCTGGAGAACTACTTGAACCCTTTCGAGTTACTGTTGCAACAACTTCTAGACTTCATTCCAACGCAGAGTCTCCAATCCTGTTACTCAACTCAGCTCCGATACCATGTGAAAAATTCAATTCTGAATTTCTACTGCATTTATAGATTTATTTCTCCTACTTATTTCCACAGTAAGTTATTTACAAAACCCTTTCAGCAAATTTTGAAATAAACACTACAACAGTTATCACTCAAGTACATATAGAGAAAAGAACAATAAAATGCAAGCATAAGAACCAATCACAATGATACCAATTATTTTTGGACAATTGTCCCTGGAAACAACCAATGTGGGAAAGCCGGTGCAGCAGATGAGGGTTTATATATTAATCTTTAGCAGGAATTCTTTGCAAGAAAAAAATGGCAGAAATGACTAAGAAAATTCTTGAGATACACCTGAGATAAATTTTCTTTGGACGTCTAGAGAACTTCCGACACTCGAGGGACTCACTGGCCCTCCATGCGTCACTCTTGCGCACCTCTTTGCGCAGAGCTAGTGTGAGACTACGTCACTACTGCGTGAGGCCTCTGCGCTGCTCCTGAGTGCTGCCTCTCTACCCTTCTATGTCCTTTCCTTGAACCCTGACACTGCTGATGCCCTCTGCTTCCTCCGCCCTGCAAATCTCCCTCTGAAATCGAATTCTCTTTCTTCAGAATCGACTTCCCTAGGGTTGCTAAATGTTTGCCCGGCTTGCTTTCCAAATGGCCCTCAAGCCTTCTTTTATAATCTTCTCATTGATGAATCAACGACCCAGATTAGAAGTCTAATCAATGGCTAAGATTAAAACTTGACTGGATCTTCGTTCTCTAGAAGATTCACACTCTGTTTTATTAATACCCATTAATTATTTAATTTCCCTAAGTTTAGACTTAGGGTTCTGTTGACGGGAATAAATGCCTGACCAACAGTAGGGGATCTCCCCGGAAAAAAGTCCCAACTAGACTCTGAACCGTTTGTGATAGGGATCCCTTCTAGGGTGTGGGTCTGGCTACTGTTGAATATACCTTTTCTCGGAAGGAGAATGAGCCCCTGCAGATCAAATGGTTGATGAGTCTTGACTCTTTACTGAAAATGAAACATTATAAATAGCAAAGCGAGATTCAAAGCATGCAGCCAAAAGAAATGCTGTTAGCAGCATATCATGAGGGTCATGCTTATAAAGCTGTTTGACCACAAAAGAAACAGTTCTCTATGGTCAAAACACCCTTCAATTCCTTAAGCGTTTTCCAAAAGATGAAACAATGTAAATGACGAAGTCGCTAAACATATTTCAGTTAAATGTTCTCATACCATCAACACATCAAGTAAGCTTAAACGTATAAATGACATGAGCAGAAAACGTAAATTAGTCAATTATAAAAGATAATCAATTGAGAAGACAAAATATTCATAATGCTAACACACATTAGTCCTCATCTGATCTAGTAGTGGAACCAAAACATTTGTTTGTATTCATTCACGGAAATATGCATTCAATGCTATACAACTATCTCTGCTCTTTTTGGAGTCCCGAAAAAAGATCCTTTACAATTCCCCGGAGGGAGTACTTATAGAGCAAAATTGACCCTTGGGTATCCCTGACCCATCATATTCCCGACTGTTGGTATGCTCTGCGACCTAGGAGGCATTTGCGACTTGCGACCCAGCTCCGGTTGCGACCTGCGACCTCTTGCCTATTGCGACCTGCGACCTGTGCCATTTCCTTGGTCAAAGAAGCAGTTGTGTGATTGAGAGGTCTGGTACGTCTATCTGCTACTGATCCTTGAGGTACTTTTGCCATGCTTGATAATCTGCAGCGATTGGGGTGACTTGGGGAGTATCTTCCCTTAATCTATGAAAGCACTCAAGAGCATCCGAGACCAAGGTGCGACTCTTTGTTGTGATCTGATTGGATAGAGAAGCCAACTTGGTGTATATCTGAACTGGTGTAATGATGAACTGAATAAGATTTTCCTATAAGGCTGGAAGATCTTGGGAAGCAGCGGCTTGCCTCATGGGTTGTAGGAATGTTTGAATGTCTTGGGCGACCTCTTCTCTTGTTTTTTCAGTGTCCAATGCACCCAGAGAAGGAATGTGGTGTACTTCAGCCATTGAATCGATGCCACTAATTAGGTGTTCATACGC
The DNA here is from genome assembly GCA_034641835.2 of Pinus albicaulis. Taxonomy (NCBI): domain Eukaryota; kingdom Viridiplantae; phylum Streptophyta; class Pinopsida; order Pinales; family Pinaceae; genus Pinus; species Pinus albicaulis. Next base: position 1,584,923 of record CM076576.1, on the reverse strand, counting down.
GGACATCACTTTCTCTAGATCCTTGACCAGTTTATCTTTGGATTGTATCTGCATTCGGATCTGAACTTTGTCATTCTGGGTGCAAATCCAATCCTTCCTAGGCAGGGTGTTAGGAGCCTGCGGGTATATGTTTGACCATTCTAGCATGTCGTCCAAAGCAGTGGAGGCCTCCTTTAGCTGTACAGTTCTTTTTTTGGTTTTTGCTTGTGCTTTCAGTAGTGGTGCGATTGTCTATTTTATCGCAAACATCTCCTCGTACACTTGCTTCATGGTGGCTTCCCGAGTAACCACCTCCCTTTGAATGGTGAGTGGTAATTCGTTGGCTTGGGCAGTTGTGAAATGAAGCCTTTGGATTTCTTCCTCCAGCACCTTCTTATCTTGTTCCGATTGATCTGCCTTTTACTCAGAAACCTGTAGCTTGTTTTGTAGAGATAGAATCTTTCTGCTCATCCTGCTAACATTTTCTTTTGTGGCTGCCGCAAAGGTGGTCCCTGCTGATGCGATCATAATCGGATTAGTCGTGGTGTCCAAGACTATGTCCTTTTCTGTTGTAACTGCAAGAGGTGTGACCGGGTTCTGTGCGAGGCATTTTCTTTTCTCTTGCTTGATCTTGTGCGTAAACTGGTCGTAGGTCAGCCTTGTCAGATCTAGGACCTCGTCTTCCTGTTCCTGCGAGGTGCCAAGGTCTGAGAGAGGAAAACGCACACTTGTCGTAAGGGTTGTCTGAGGCACGTCAATGTGCGGTATCTCTATCTGTTCCCCTGTCTTTGGGGGTGGTGTCTTGCTCCCCCCTCCTTTGGAAGAATCTTCCCGCGATTTTCGGCTTTCTTCCTCCCTCCTTCTCTCCTCAGCCTCTGCTTTATCCTGTTCCTCTTTTAACTTGCACTCAGTCTTCTTCTGTTCTTCCTCTTCCTTCCTCTTGCGTTCCTCTTCCTCTTTTTTCCTGCGGGCTTCTCCTGCCTGCTTCTTCTTCTGTTCTTCTTCTTCTTGTCGTTGTGCTAAGGCATCTTGGGTCCTTTTGAGTTCTTCTTCCTTTGCCTTCTTCTCGGCTTCTTGCTGTGCCTTAGCCTCTATGTCTCTTTTTTCTTGTTGCTGTTTAGAGATACTACTGCTCGTATCAGTCCTTGGCTTCTTGGCTTTGGAGGATGAGGCTCCTTCTAGCGTGTCACCCCTTTCCTCCGCAGTTTGATCATCCTGCCCCCCTTGATCAGTTGATTCTTCTGGCACGGCTTCCCTGTCCTTTTTGTACCAATTCTTGGTTTGTTCTTCAACAAGGCATTCCATGTGTTGTTAATTCCATTTGAATTTGCCCCGTTTGCAATGTGCGGGGATGATCCCTTCAGGATGATATGATCTGTGTGCTAAGGGCAGAAAATGAAAGCCCTTGGTTTCTTCAGCCTCTACTTCTACTTCTTTGAAATCCCTAACCGTATAGGCCTCGATAGCAAGTGGGAGAGTAGGCCATGGTTTTTTCTTGCCTTTGGTGAGGACCTTGGAAAACCCGCTCGTCATTTGGTAGCACACTTCTTGCAAGAGTAGCTTATCGGCGACGAACTCGGGCAGCGTGTGAGGTGCCTCCAATGACCTTAAGACCCCGATGAAAGTACTATCTGTGATTGGAAACCAGTTGGCCACTTGGGTTATTGTTTCCATGGCTCGCCTGGACATGCACGGGGCATCTTTGCCAAACAAATTTTTGTAGAGCGCAGGAATGAAATTGTGCGAGATCGACTCTATATCTTGTTTGTACTTGGAAGCCCAGAACACGTGTAACTCTTTATGGATTGGTCCGCCGTGCTCCACATCCCAGTTATGCGACCATCCTTTAAATTGACATCTTGCACATACTGCGTCCAACAGGTAGGAAGCCATATAAAATTCGGATGCGCACCCTTCTTCAGGCGCTGGAGCTGCTGATATGTTCGACCTGAGGGCTGCTACTATTAGGTTGGCCCAGTTGAAGTGGGTACCATATGTAGTGGTAGTGTACATGTGAGGGACCCAAGTACCACTGAAGGTAGTGGCATCTGGTCGGCTGTACATCTTGCACATTCCTGAGGCCCTCAGTTTTGTTTTCCTGATCCTTTTTAACCCTGAACTTCTCAGGGTCCTCCCACCATCCCTTCAAGGTCTCTGGTATGGGAACTGCATGAGTGGCTGCCCATTCAACGTTGAAAGTTTGCTCTCGGGTGGGGAGTGCATAGTAGACTTCAGCATCCTGCCCCTTCAGGTTAGCAAATGATTTCCCCGAGTGATCTCGAAAGACCCAAATTCTGGAGTTGACCTTTTGCAGGATCCATTCAATAAACTTTGCACATGGAAATATGGGTGGATGGGTGCCTGCATAGTGGAGCTTGGACCTCTTGACCTGAATATACACCTGCCGGTCTGGGAGATCTTCTGGAAACTCACGCTTTGTGAACTCCTGATATACTTGGTACCAACTCATCTTGTCCCCTTTCCCAAACACAGGTGGTGTCTCCATAGATAGGGGGAGGGGAAGGGGGCATTTCTTCTTCTGAGATTTCTATTTCCGGACTCTTGTTTCTCTTTCGAATTGCCGGGGGCCCCATATCTCTTGAGGCTGAAGAGATGGACACACACTCGAGCTCGGCTTCGATGTTCCCTGGCATATTCATGAAACAATCCCACGATAAGACAAATGGCATAATTATAAATATGTTAAGACCAATGAATCTTCCAAATGACTCCTCTGTTTAGGTTGCTGCGACCTCTGCCAACTATTATCTAAGGAAATGGATAGACCCGCGACTTGGCAACCTTGCGACTAGGTCGCTAGGTCGCACCGGCGTAAACTTTCAAGGAATAGCGATTTTGCGACTTGGCGACTAGGTCGCAAGGTCGCAAGGTCGTGCGGGGTCAAAATTAGGGGAACTGCGACTTGGCGACTTGGTGACTTCCGACTAGGTCGCGAGGTCGCTTGTTCGCTAGGTCGCGAGGGTGGCCGATGATTGGTTGTGAGCGACTTGGCGACCTCACGACTTGGCGACCAGGTCGCGAGGTCGCTTAGTAGCGGAGTTGCGGGGTCGCGCTAGGGCTCTTTTGAAGGATTCCGCGGTGATGAATGGTGAGGAAGGAAAAAACATTAAGTGGAATGGAAAAATCTGGTTTATAAGGTTTGCTCAGGGAGCTAGGAAGGGTGCTTGAGATAGACTGGGGGAAGGAGAGGCTTCAGAGAAGGATATAGAAAGGTATAAGCGATGAGGGGAGGTGCAAACTCTGACCAGGGCTATTGAGGAGCTTAAATGAGGCCAAGGTGGGGATTAATAGGCAAGGCAGGGGAAGGCAAGGCAACAATTAACCGAAAAGGAAACAACAGGAGGAATAGGCAACTTACCTGGGAAAAACAAGCTCCAGCTGGCTTGTCAGAGGCGTTTTCTTGCTTCGTCGCATATGTCGAATGTGACCTACGCGGCCCTTTTATTTATAAAGGGGTCGCATGTGCGGTCATTTAATGAAGGTCGCAAGGTCCCAGACTAGGGTTGGTTAAGGGATGTGCGACCTTGCGACCTGGAGGTTGCAACGTCACATGGTCCCGAATCTTAAGTTTTATACCAACATGCGACCTTGCGACTTCCCGACCTAGGGGTCGCTGGGTCGCATAGTCGCAAAGTTCTTGGTTTTATGAGTTTTGCGACTGGCTGTTAAGAGACCAAACCTTGGATTAGACTTTGAAGGGATAATGCATGGAAAGAACTCTCTTGAGGCTCTAGGCCTAGGCCGTGTCAGACTTTATCTTTACCGAAAGGTCAGGGGCTCAGGAATTTTAAAAGGGGCAAAATTTTGGAGGGTGTTGTAGCGGCTACAACAGTTCCCATCAAAATAATTAATTATTTTAATAAAACATGAACCGAGTGGAATTTCCACAAACGGTTTTTGGGTTCTTTGGAATACTGGTGTCTAAGTCTCCTCACCAAATTTGAGACTTAGATCACTTTCCGATGCTACAAAAATCAACGCTATTGGGAGGGGCCAACTTGTTCTTGTAGGCCAACTTGTCCAGTTGAACAGTTATGTCTTTTGATGGGGCCAACATGCGTATAAGGAGGCAGACATGACGGAAATTGGGCAGATCAGTGTTTTATAGTGAATCTTGGCACATTTGTTGCTCACTTTCCTTGGCTGTCTTGTCCAGTTGAACAGTTATGTCTTTTGATGGGGCCAACATGAGTATAAAGAGGCATACATGACGGAAATTGGGAAAATCACTGTGTTTTATAGTGATTCTTGGCACATTTGTTGCTCACTTTCCTTGGAGATTCTTAGCAGGGACTTCTGGATCTCTCTTCCACTCTTTGAAGGGTACAAGTTTCCCATATGGAGTCCCACTTGTTACACCAGGGGCATTCTGAGCAATTTTTTTTTAATGAGTTTTTTAACGAGGAGATGGGACTTTTTTAGAAGAAGATCAGTGTGCGATTGGGATCTTCATCTATTGTATAAATGGAAAGAAGCAAGGGCATGCTATATTGCTGGAAACATTGTAAACAAACAAGAATGGGCAGAGCACTCGTGATCCGTTTTTTGTAAGCAACTTTTCTGAGTAGGGTGCACAGATGATACTGATCTATCCCTTTACCACAGAACAGCAAGAATGCATGGTTATTATCATTGATTTTTATGACCCTTCTCATTAAATTGTTCTAGGCAGCAAGGAATATCATCACCTAGCCATATAGAGATAACAATGTAGCAACAGACCTTCATATTATTGTAACAGTCCTCCATATTATTGCAACAATAAACTCTGCTTGGAGTATAATTAATGGTAGAGGACACCTTTTGCTTGGGCCATCAATCACAATCAAGATGACATCTCAACATTGGCAGCTAGCTCTAGCTTGCCTTCATGTCCTCTCTTTTGTACTGAACCCAGTTTCAGTTTTTAGCATTTACATTTTTGGTCACATGTTAGACATTAGTAATTTTATCTTATCTTGTCTTGTATTTGTACCTTATCTTATAATTTCTTTTAGGTATAGATACTTAGATCATCATCCATATTAGCTTTTGGTAGTATATGTATTGGAGTTGCTTTCACATTCCCATTTTGTACTTACAGTGGATGTAGTCCTCTAATCCCGTTGACCTATGTATGGTGGTCATTCCTTGGACATTAATAAATTATCTTTTCTTAGTCTCTTTTTGTGAAAAATGATTATTTTCATGGATGGATGGTAGTGTTTGTATAGGGATTGCTTTCACACTCCCACTTTGTACTTACACTGGATGTACTCCTTTAATTCCATTTACCTATGTATTGTGGTCATTCATTGGACATTAATAAATGATCTTTTCTTACTTTCTTTTTGTGAAAACTGATCATTTTCATGGATGGTTCCAAGTTCTATTACTCAAGACCTAGCTCTAGAGTGGAAACATCTTGGGCACTTTTCTGTGCTTTTGACCATTGTTGCATATATCCATTCTACAGCCATGTTTGGTCACTTCTAGACAAAACAATATCTTTTTCTTTTGGTGAATAAAATCAGGAGACATTATTTCACAACATAGAAATATTATAGACATTTTTGCTTATGGTATGAAAAGAATAGTGGGAGGATGCTTTTGCACATGGAACCTCTTATATAATAGAGTTTTGGCAATTCTAATATTTAATTATTTATAACAGAGTCCAAATCAACAAAGAGAAGGAAATCGAGTAGTGAAGATTATGGAAGTGTAACACCAGATGTGTTCAACTATACAGCTCGTTCTCAAGAGATGAAGAAAAAGATGGAGGAAATGCTGTCTGGGATTAACAGAACTGGACTAATTGGTCAACCAGTGAAACTTTTAGCTTCAGGATCCCCTCTAGCCTTCAGAGATAGCTCAAGGCATGGTTTACCTCAGGAAACTGAGGAGAAGTATTCTTGCAGAAAATTTCTTTTCCCATGCTCCCCAGGTTCCTCAAGCATTGATGGTCTCAAAACTATCTCTGTAGGCTCTTTAAATAAATCAAGTACATTGGATTTTGGATCTTCAATACAGCATGATTATGATAAGCATTTTTCTGGCTCCCCAAAATCCTTGGATGTTTCAGGCACTGCTTTTCCTTTGCTAGAATCTGGCTCAGATGTAATAGAATGTCGAGACATGTTTATTCAAGGACCTAAAATTTCCAAGGAGGATTATCTTCTCAGTTCAGAACCTGCAAGTGAGAAAAATGGAATGACAAAGTTTAGCACTTCTGTAGAGGTGTTGGAAGATTTATCAGCAGAAAGTACTGATGATGTAGACTGTCTACTCCTGAATGAAAACAACTTACAGCAAGGGAAAGGGGAAACACTTGGTCTTGTAGATGACACGGGTTATAAACTTGATAGTCCATTTGAGTGCCAAAGTAGTGATTACTTGCAGGAAAATGACATGGAGGAAGCAGACAAGGCCAAACATGAAGAAAGTCTATCAGAAAATATTGATGGAATATGGAAAAAAGGCGAGGTGAACTGGACAGAAATGAATGAACTTGAAAGGGCTATAGAGAACTTAGAAGACAACACTGATGATTGCTGTAAAGAACTGCAGGCACTTAGAGATTTGAAAAAGGTGGCCAGAGAGGGTGGAAAAGATGAGTTGAATTTTATGGTGGAAACTACAGAAGATTTTGAAGATGCTACTAATGGCACAGGACATTACCTTCTCCAGAACACAGAGAAATTGGATGAGAGTAAAGTGGGAGAACCTGCAATGGTTGCAGAGGGCAGAATGTTGGGACCTGACGTTGCTGATGATACCCAAATGGATTTACCATGGCAGAGAGACATGCAGAGTGAAAGTGATGAAGATGAAAACGATGAGCTTGCATCCATGTGGAGGCAAATGTCATTATCTTATCAGTGTTCCAAGGTGAATGCTCTTGTGTTTTCTACCTTTAAGCTTTCATTGAAACTAGCAATGTTATAGACAATTATTTTAAGTTTTCTTAGTATTAGATGAGGAATGCTTTACACATTATCTATCATATTCTGTTTGGGTGCAGTAAAACCAAATTCAGTAGTTCCATGGTTGTTGACATAAAATCACAGATGCTTTTAGTGTATAAGCTGCTTCTGTTTGTCGAAACAGAAACATGCATTGCTTTTAGTGCGTAAGCTACTGCTGTCTATCAAAACTTAAAACAAATGTTTCTTTTAGTGTTGTAAGCTCCTGTATATTTTTACATATCTATCTGGAGAGAGATAATGTCTAAGATGTTTGGTCTTCATAATCTTCGAAATTTGGGAGGATGAACGGATGAAAGAAAGTAGATTCAAAACATTATCAATACTATAGAAAGCTTACTGATAAAATTCCTACTAGTTTTGGAAATGTACTTGTGATTGACTACATAGTATGATAGTTGTGAAATGGATTTGTCGGAATGGCTCATTGGCAGAACATGCCAATTTGTTTTGACAAGATGAAGTATTTGTCTCAGATATTGTTTTTTTCACATGTCCCAAGCTGTCCACAGTTTTCTGTATCACCTTCATCTAGGCCCACTCACTAAGTTGGTTACATGGGGACATCAACAAAATATCAATTTTGATTTCTATGATCGTTCTGTCAACAAAAATAATTGGCTGCCTCAATGGTGAACTCAGCCAGTTATGGGGAGTAATAGCAAGGTTCTATATATTAGAGTGAGCTGGCTTACATTAGCTGATTTGCTGAGTTTGTTTTAAGTGTTCTTGGTTATAAGCTTATGATGCAAGATATTGATAGTCTATTTAATTAAATTAATATCACCAGAGAATGTCAACTCACCCTTCTGAGTGACATTGTTGAATGTTTTTTCTCAAAAGTGAAGCCATTTTGTGTCTTTCTACCATCAATATGGCATGTACTTTTCCATAAATATACAAAATACAATAAATTCTTCCCAGAGCCCTATTTACAACATGGATCCATCCTAAAAGATATTTTAGGCCTTGTTCCATATCCAACTAGCAGGGTCACTAAGGTCCTAGCAAATCTGCTGGATGGGCACACATATGGCAGGGTTCCACTGTCACTTTGGCTCAAGCACGCACTGTTTAGGCCCAACAGTCTCTTGAATGGTCAAGGGAGGAGTCTCAAATGAAACCTCAATCAACTCTAAATAAGACCAGTGCCTTAGATGGGGTCAAAGTGAAGTGGAAGTGTTAATTTCCAAAACTGTCTAGCTGTCTTTGGGTGTAACTGTGCAGCAGAAACCTAAACATCAATTTAAAAGACACCAAAGAACGTAAGGTAGGTTGTTTGACTAGTCAATTTTGGTGTATATAAATTATACTAATGAAATATATTATTTGTTTTCTGTTTAGAATGTTGGTTTTAGGATCTATGCATCAAAACAGTTTTCTTTTCTGTAAAATCAGATATAAAAGTCTGCGTAAAACACAGAGACAACAACATATTAGGCCCAAATTAACCATGTAATGAGTGCCGAAGCACTCCTAGATCAGAAATGTAGTGGTGGGGAAGTTAAAGGATGTTAAATGTGCTCTTATAACTGTTGGAAATAGACAGTGATACTGAGAGCGGGGGTGAATCAATATCACTTAAATTTAATTTCCTTTCACTTAATTATTCTTAAATAGGAAGTCACATCACATAATCAACCATAAAAACAATGCATGAGCTCATAGATTATGGTGGAAATCCAAACTGAGAGAAAACCACTTAAAAACTTTTATTATTGTCTTCAATTTATTGCAATGTTATAGGCAACCACTGTGATGACCCCAATCCTCTATACACACCAAATTACAATATTGCAAGCTCCAAGCTATCAAGGAGATGAGGACACCAATCCTCTGTAAGCACCAACTTACATTTGCTCAGGCACCAACCTGCTGTGTAGACGACAACACTGATCTTCTGCAGTTCAACTCAGCCCAACACTTTGCTGTTATATGTCAAATTTTTAAGCATAAAAGAAAGATCTTCCCACCTGACAACTTTTACCCAACACACTACCGTATTTCATCGCTATCACAATGCCCTGTTAACCATAAATGTTGGAGTTTCCATGCACCCCAGGTCTGGTCTATGCCCTAGCTAGGACTACAAACACACTAGAGATGCCTGAGCAATGCGCTACTACAATCCTCAATGCGCTACTACAATTCTTCACAACAGCCTCAACCAGACCTCTGTTTAACACTTGTTGTTTACATATCTTTTTAGCTACAAAACCAGGGTTCGGTCCAACCCTTATTCTTTGCTCTCAGACTGTTCCTTTTTTCCTGCAGACCTGTGACCCTTGACTAGGCTTGCAACTACTTGTGGCCTTGCAGCCGTCGACCCTGCAACCCTAGAACTGCTTGCATCCCATGGCCCTGCAGCCAGGCCTGCAGCTCTCGGCCAGGCCTACAATCATCGGCCCTGCGGCTACATGTGGCCAGGCCTGAAGCTAACACTTTACCACCTCGACCCTCTAAGAAACATCATTCACAAGTTCTGCAACTCCATCTTGCTTACTTGCAGATCTCCCAACACTGCAAACAAAGATCGTTGATTCAATCTCCTTCACTTGACTGTGGCTCCTCTTACTGGCTTGTTTCATCACAAATGAAGTCACATCTTTCTTGTTCTTAGCCTCTACTTTGGCTCCATATTTATACTTTTCCATAGGTCACTTCAGGAACCCCTTGGTCCTTTAGGGTTTTGTGCACTCAACCACTTAACAATTAATTAGAATATAAGATTCATTATCTTGGGTTCCCATCCCAGTCCTTTGGGTCAAAACTCCAAACCTTGGGTTTCTTGCCCACAAACTCACTTTTTGTGGGTTTTCTCCACAAAGAAATACCTTCACTCAGAAATACCCAAAATTCAACCATAAGGTCTATTGTCACTTCACTTTAGAATTCCCTGCTGACTTGCAATGTAGATAATATAAGGCATGGCCTCCTTACAGAAACAATAGGGATAAAACACAAAATATCGTAGAATAATAACTATAAAATTCACCGGAGCTTAGCTTGACCCTATTCTTCCTCAACTTGGCCTTGTTCTTTCTCAACTCGACATCATTCTGCTTCAACTTAACCTTGTCTCCCTCAACTCAGCCCTGTTCTTGCTTCAACTTGGCTTATGTTGTCTCTTGGTAGCAAGGACTACACAACAAAATGGAGTTGCAGAAGGGAAGAACAAAACTGTACAAGAAATGGCTAGAGCAATGATGAATGAAGCCAAACTAGCAGACACTTTTTGGAGAGAAGCAGTCAGCATAATTGTCTTTGTTTTGAATAGAGCACAAATTACAATGCATGGTAGCAAGACACCTTATGAATTATGGGAAGGTAGACTAGCTACAATGCTTCAAATTTTTTGGGAGCAAGTTCTATATGAAAATAAATGATGATAATTTAGGCAAGTTTGATTCTAGAATAGATGAAAATATCTTTCTTGGCTATGCATCTGGAAGCATGCCCTATAAATACTACAACAAAAGACTATGCATGTTTGTATAAAGTACTGATGTAATTGTGGATGATGCAATATTTCAAAAAAGAAAAGTCAAGCAAATGAATCTCTAGGGGAGACAATCTATAGAGAACAGGAAAAGGAAGAAGAGATGAAGAAGAAAAGAAAGAAGATGAAGAAAGATAAAGCCAATTTCTAAAGACACCTTTTAGATTTGTCCAAAAGTATCATTCAAACAATTAAATTTTTGGTGATTTACATAGTACATACAAGAGTACTCACTAGTAGAGGTTTGGTACAGGTTTGCGGGGGGGCACCCCCCTTGAATCTACTCCCAATGCACACTTCACTTGGGAGCAGATCTAGAGAGACTTTGGTAGCGAATTCCGGGAACACAAAAAAAAATTCGCTCCTTGCCTTTCTGGGAGCTGTCGGGGAGCGATTGCTTCTTACTGCTCCCATGTGCCAAAAAGTGTGTTGCGAAAAATACTGAGAGGGGGGGGGGGGGGGTGAATCAATATTTTAAGACAAACATGAATTTTTTTTTTTATTCTGATTTTGTACGCTACTTTCCTGAAGTAAACCTGCATATGTACGCGACTTCTAAGTAGACAACTAGTGTATATCCAGTGAACTTCTATTTCAATTAAATCTTCATCTGTTGGTATTAAACCAATATATTAGTGATTCATCAGATATTTGATAAGCAGTAAATAAGTGCAGTGAGAACAAAATAAGGCATCACACATAAGCAATACATATGAACTCTAGGATTGAAGGTGGAAACCCAATGAGGGACAAAACGACTGCTGCTGTCGTCTCCATCTTCAATTTTATTATTATGAAAAACTTCTTACAATCTTGTACTGGCATAGACTCATACTAGCACTGACGAATGCACTTGCAGAAGGCTATAACCTTTACTCATTCTCCAACATCTACTGGAAGAGAGCTCCAACCCCTTGATCTCATTTACCAGCACCCACTGGAAGAGAGCTCCAACCCCTTGATCTGATCGCCAACTACTATTTGCAGGAAGCTTCAACTTCCTCACTGAAGGAGCCAACCCTCAGCACCATCGTGGACCACGTTTCATAAATTTTCACACTGGATCTACCTGCTTCAACACATTACAACCTGTAGGCCACTTTTCGTCAATTTTTCAGACTGGACCCACTACCATCACCCACTGGAAGGGAGCTCCAACCCCATTTTCTGATCGCGAACTACTATTGGCAGGAAGCTTCAACTTCCTCACTAAAGGATCCAACCCTCAGCACTATCATGGACCAGGTTTCCTAAATTTTCACACTAGATCCACCTGCTTTAACACATTACAACCTGTAGGCCACTTTTCGTCAAATTTTCAGACTGGACTCACTACCATCATTTAAGCCCAATACCATATATCAAAACAAAAACTGATCACTGTACCAAATTATTCAACCAATCACTGAATCAAATAACCAATGAACCAATCAATCACTGAACCAAACAAACACTCAACCAACCACCAACTCAAATCAACCAACCTCTTCTTAAACATTCAAAACATTTAGATCTCTGTAACCAGAACATCAGTACTGAACCCAAAACACTGCATCAGCCTACTGAATCAACTGCAACCCTGATCAATCATATGACAAAATGTGTATGCTGCTTTTCTTAGTCAAACCCACGTGTATACACGCTTTTGATGAAGTAAACCTGTGTACATATCTCAACATACCAACCCTAATCAATCATATGACAAAATGTGTATGCTGCTTTTCTTAGTCAAACCCACATGTATACACGCTTTTGATGAAGTAAACCTGCGTACATATCTCAACATACCAAATTCTGAACTACGGTCAATTTGAACCATACAATGAATTGCACACAAACATACTGAATCATTCTGTCAGATCACAGATCTCTGAACCCCATACAGTTAGCTGCATCATGGGCATTCTTCAACAAATCGATACTCAATCAATTCAACTTCAGATGTCACTATTATGCCCAGATCAACATGAAGGCTTCATTGACAGAACACAGAAATACAAGAAGATTGATTAGATTGATCAGACATATTTTTAGCAGAAACCCTAGCTGGTATACGTGCTTATCACAAAGCGTTTTTGCATGTATACATGCTTTTCAGGAATGAAACCCATGTACAGATCTGCCCATACTACATAATCGATAAGCTACTACTAAGAAGAGTATTCGCATATGTATGCACCTTACTAGAGACAAACTGCATACAGATCTGCAATTTTCAACTCATAGCTGTGCTGCACTTGAAAACTTCAGACATACCCAGATCACGACATTTAAAGAAATGAACATACATCAAATCATAGATCTAGTTAACCTATAAGCAGATCATACAATGCATAGTCATTTTAGGTCTATTGATCCTAATCCATCATTGTATTGCCGGTTGCATATTTATTTCAGATTAATCACTCATCAATAGCCCATGCCATGCAATAATACTTCAGATCGAAGTAATCATGAATCACTCTCACACATGCACGCTCAAACACTTGGATCCTCATCTCCTTATATAGCTTCGGCCTTAGCCAATACCATGGGTCAAAACCATACTAATGCCTGTTGATTTTTGTAGCGCCAGAAAGTGTTCCAAGTGTCAATATTTGTGAGGAGGCTTGGACATCAGTATTCCAAAGGATCCATAAATCGTTTGTGGAAATTCCACTCGGTTCATGTCTTATTAAAATAATTAATTATTTTAATGGAGACCCTAAGTCTAAACTTAGGGAAATAAAATAATTAATGAGTATTAATAATACAAAGTGTGAATCTTTTAGAGAACAAAGATCAAGTCAAGTTTTAATCTTAGCCATTGATTAGACTTCTAATCTGGGCCGTTGATTCATCAAGGAGAAGATTATAAAAGAAGGCTTGATGGTCATTTGGAAAGTAAGTCGGGCATACACTTAGTACCCGAAGGAGATCGATTCTGAAGGAATAGAATTCGATTTCAGTGGGAGAGTTGCAGAGGCAGAAGGAGAAGAGGGAGTCAACAGTGACTGAGTACGAGGACAAAGGGATGCAGAGGGCCACAGAAGGCAGCGCAGAGCTGCAACATAGTGAACCCACACAGAGTGACGCAGTCCAACACAGAGAAACGCGCAGACAAACGCAGAGGGAGTTAGAGACTCTTCCGGCTGTCAAAAATTTTTTAGGAAGGTCGGGAATAATGTCTCAAGTGTTTTGTGAATATATCTGCTAATGTATTCCTTGTAAAGATTCATTTGCTGAAGTATAATAATAAAACTCTCATCTGCTGCACCGGTTTTCCCACATTGGGTTTTCTCCGGGGACAATTGTCGAAAAATAAGTGTGTACATGTGATTGTTTCCTATGCTTATGTTCCTTACTTTTCCTCTCTCTGCATATGTAATTGTGAATGTTGCAGTGGTATTTATTTCGAAATTTACTGATAGATTTCTGTAAATAACTTATTGGAGTGATAAGTAGGATAAATAAATCTATCATTGCAACTGTATATTCCTAGATTGAAATTTTCACAATGCTGATGGTATTCTTTGACAGGATCAAATATCCGTTGACATGCTCTTTACTATGGGCTAATACCATGGTAAGGACCCTTGGTATTTAGTAAACCATAGGGCACAAACTGTATGCGCTTTTTCTTCCTCATACCCGCGTGTGTACATGACTTTGCTTCACCGAACCTGCGTATATTTCTTCAAATGTTCACCTTCATAATTTTTCTGTCTCTGAACTGCATACCTCTGATCAATCACTCTGTCACTCCTGATCATAGATCATCATAACTCAAGACCATTCATAAGTAACATCAACATACTGTAAGCATCAACATCAGAACAAGAAGGCCAAATAATAGCTGATTGAAGCATATCAGAGTCTTTTCTTGAGTTTGTCCCCTTGTTTCTCTGTCAAAGAAAAACATACATGTCTTTTTGTATGGTAACTCACGTATATATGCGACTGTCTTTCATAAAATCTGTGTACAGAAAGTAAGCTCTTGAAATATCAACTGTGCTTGAAAGTACGATCAAACTGATTAACAGAGAGATGAAGCAGAGACTACTCCCAGTTTTTGTTTGAGATATTCAAATGCTTCACGTGGAGGAGGTTTTGTAAATATATCAACAACTTGTTCTTTTGAGGGAACATACTCCAGTTTGACCTTTTTTTCAAGCACCCATTCTCTTAGAAAATGGTAATTAATTGGAATGTGCTTGGTTTTGGAGTGCATAACAGGATTTCTTGAAATGCTAATAGCACTTGTATTATCACATAGGATGGAAATGGGTGGAGAACACTTGATTTGAATATCCTGCAATGTCTGCATCATCCAGAGAAGTGTGCAACAAGATGCAACAGCAACATATTCTGCTTTTGCAGCAGATAAGGCAATAAAGCTTTGTTTCTTGCTGAACCATGATACCAATCGGGGCCCTAAGTAAAATGCACCTCCACTAGTGCTTTTCCGGTCATCAACATTTCCAGCCTAGTCTGCATCTATGCAAGCATGAAGAGTAAGATCTGCATCTTTGGGATACCATAGGCCAAAGTCTTGAGTTCCTTGTAGATATTTGAATATTCTCTTAGCTGCCTGAAGATGAGTTTCTTTTGGATTTGCATGGAAGCGTCCAACAATCCCAACTGCATGCATGATATTTAGTGTAGTACTTGTTAGATAAAGTACGCTTCCAATCATAGACCTGTATTCTGGTTGATTCACTGCGGGAGATTCATCATGTGAGCTGAGACTACCTCTTGGCATCATTGGAATACATAATGGTTTGCAATCTTCCATCCCATATTTCTTCAGAATCTGCTTGAGATATTTTTCTTGTGAGAGAAAGATGCCATCCATTGCTTGTTGTACTTGTAAACCAAGAAAGTATGTTAGTTCCCCAAGTAAAGACATTTCAAATTCTTGCTGCATAACAAAAGCAAACCTTTGACTCATAGATTCTTTATTGCTGCTAAAGATGATATCATCTACATAAACAACAATAATTAGTAGTTTATCATCATCTATTTTTGTTTATAGGTTGCTATCTGCGGACCCTTTTGTGAAACCTTGTTGTTGAAGATACTTGTCAAGATGATAATACCATGCACGAGGGGCTTGTTTTAGCCCATATAATTCCTTTTTGAGTTTGCAAACAAGTTTTTCATAATTTCCTAGAAGGAACCTTTCTGGTTGTTCAATATACACTTCTTCTTCCAGATCTCCATTAAGGAATGCAGATTTACGTCCATTTGATAAAATTTGAAATGACGGAAGCTTGAAAATGCAAGGAACATTCTTATGGCTTCGTGTTTGGCTACAGGTGCAAATGTTTCTTCAAAATCTATTCCTTCTTGTTGAGCATAACCTTTGCAAACGAGTCTTGCTTTATTTCTAATGACTTATCCATTTTCATTCAATTTATTTTTGAATATCCATTTTGTCCCAATAACATTCTTATCATGAGGCATTGGAACAAATTCCCATGTATGATTCTTTCTATTTGATCAAGTTCTTCATCCATTGCCCTAACTCAACATTCATCTTTGCTAGGTTGATTTACATTTTGAGGTTCAATAGTGGATAATAAAGCTAGATAACTAGGAGTTCCCACAAGAGCTCTTCTTGTTTTTACCCCAGCTTCCTTTTCACCTAGAATTTGAGTTTCTGGATGATTCTTTTGAACATACCTAGATGGAGTCTTTTCCCTATCCATTGGGCCTTTTTCGATGCTTCATGGGTTTCTTCTTCTATATCCCTTTGTTTGATGTTGGAAAGCATTCATCATCATCATCATCATCTGTTGTTGTGAACTTTTTGGAATCTGTGCATGCTTCTTTAATCACAACATCAATACATTCAACAAACTTTGAAGTCTCTTATTCTAACATTTGTCTCTTGCTTCTAGAGGAGTAACGAAAAATAATTCCTTCGTCTGCCCTAGCTTCAAACTCACCAAGCTATTTTTGATGAGAAATTTACTTCCAAAGGCTCTAAAATGCTTTACTGTAGGAGGGTTACCATACCAAAGTTCATAAGGAGTTTTATCACTGTTTACACAAACACGAGCTTTGTTGATAATATTTATTGCGGTATGTGTTGCTTCACTCCAGAATGTATTAGGTGTTCCAGAATCATCAAGCATAACTCGAGCCATTTGTTGAATTGTTCTATTCATCCTTTCTGCTACCCCATTTTGCTGAGGAGTTCTAGCTACAAAAAACTGCCTTTTGATGGCATGTTGTTCACATAAATAAAAAAAATCATCAGATATGAATTCTCCTCCTCTGTCAGATTTGAGGCATTTGATTTTTAGATCTAACTCATTTTCTACTAATGCTTTAAAGACTTTGAATTTATCAAATGCTTCATCTTTGTATTTTAATAAGCCAATCCAGCACATTCTAGAGAAGTCATCAATAAATAAGATGAAGTATTGTTCTCCTAGAGGTGAATTTTTCCTTACTGGCCCACACAAATGAGTATGAATAAGTTCATGAGGCTTACTTGTTGATCTTTCCTTGGCATTGAATTGTACCCTGGTTTGCTTACTGAATTGACATGACTTGCATAGCAGGGTGATGTTGGGAAAATCACGAACAACTTTAAGCTTGCTTGATTTGTGTAGTTGAGAGAAGCTTAGATGTCCCAACCTTCTGTGCCATAGTCAACTTCCCTCTGCTTTGCCTAAGAACATTATTCTTGACCGCCTTTCAAGACATAAAGATTACTTGGAGTTCTCGTTCCCTTTATTATGGTATTCCCTATGTCAAGTTCACGAACCACACATTCTTTTAATCTGAAAACAACTTCATTTCCTTGGTCACACATTTGAGTAACACTCAACAAGTTATGCTTTAATCCATCGACAAACAAAACATTACCAACTTGAACCTTTTATTTTAGAAAAACAAATCCTTTACCTTTAATGACAGCAGGTGAGTCATTTCCAAAGTAACATTCTTTTCTTTCTCTAATTCATTGTATGAAATGAACTTATCTTTATTACCTGTCATGTGTTTTGAGCATACACTGTCAAAGGACCACTGGTTTTCTTGATCTTCCGCATATAATGCTATACCACAACTTTCAGATTCTAAGTTCTTCCTTTTCCATACCTTAGAAGTTGTTGTTATTTGCTCCTTTTGAGATGTTGGTTGTATTTTGCTCTCGCATTCAGATTCCTCATGTCCAAAGTTATTGCAAAATGAGCATTCAATTTCATCTTCAAGAGGTGACAAAGTATTATAGGTGTTTTCCTTGATTCCTGTCTCTGTCCTTTGTTTTCTTGCTTCTCTAGTCATGATGGTTTTGTATGCAACACATTGAGCAACGTTGTGACCAAAATTATGGCATGAGAAACATTGTCCATTATAGTAGAAATTTTTGTGATCATAGTATCGTTTGGTGTTGTTTACCTTTTGATTGAAGCTTCTGTTGTTGTTTATCCTTGGATTAGAGCGAGCATGATTTACCTGTGAAGTATCTTTATTCTTTTGCTGACTGCTTTTTGCTGCATTAAGATAGCTTCCTATTATTGCAGATGTTTTTTCAGTCTTTGATGTTTCTCCACTGTATCCAAGACTTGTCTTTATAAGGGGAGAGCATTGTACCTTGATTATTTCATCTAAGGTTTTAGAACCTTTAGAAAATCTAAGATTTAGAATTTTTATCTTCTCAAGTTCCTTTCATAGACTTACTATTTCACATTCTAGCGTTTCATTATGCTTCTCCTTTTCTATGAGTTGTTTCTTTAAAGTATCTATAGCTATTTTTATCTTCTTCTAAACATACTTTAAGATGAGTGATTTCTTCAACGAAAAAATCTGTTTCTTCTAAAGAATCCATGAATTTGTCATCAGATTCATTAGTACTTCTTTCAAATGCCATGAGTAATTTAAAATCTTGATCAGACTCTACCTCTTCACTATTTGACCAACCATCACTATCTTCATGAGTATAATAACTCCCCTTGTTTTCAAACCGTTTCCTATTCCCTTTTGCAATTTCTTTCCCCTTTTCATGGTTTTCTTTATAAGGACACTTAGCAACATGATTACCAACTCTACCACAAGCAAATCACTTGAAGGAAAGCTTACCTCTGAACCTTCTGGTGCCTAGTTGGAGTTTCTTTACAAAATTTGCCTCATCTTCTTTTGATATATAACCTGATTCCTTGTGTTCTTCCTTTTATTTTCCTCTTGCAGCTGCTTTGAATGCAACTCCTCTGATTTTTGAGGGACCTCCTTTTCTCATTTCAAAGGCTGTTAAAATCCCGTGGAGTTGTACAACAATAAGGTTCTACAGATCTTACTTTTCTTCAATGGCAGACATTTTGACTCGAATTTTGGAGTTAGAGATCTCAATATTTTCCTTACTAAGGTCGAGTCTTTTATATCTTCACCCAGATTTTTCATACGATTCACAATCTCATCTACTCTTAGAAAGAAACTTGCAATACTTTCATCATTATGCATTTTGAGAGTTTCATATTGAATTCCAAGAGTTTGAAATTTAACACTTTTTACCTTGTCATCTCCTTCATAGCTCTGGATGATCTTGTCCCATATAGCCTTTGTTGAATTTAGCTGTCTGAATTTGATAAATTTTGATTCTGTCAGGCTTCCCAATAAGGTATTGACAACTTTTGCATTGGTTTCATATTTCTTCTTTTTTGCCTCATCTGTGGGAAGGGAGGCTGGATATTGATAATCCCCTTCAATGATTGCCCATACATATGCTCCAAGAGACTCTAGATAGGATCTTGTTCTTGTCTTCCAGAAAAATAGATTACTTATGTTGAAGAGTGGTGGCATGATAGATGTTGTTCCTTCTTGACGGTTTATCTTGGTGGATATTCCTTCAAGCAATCAAGCTTCTTCTGAAGAACTTGCTCTGATACCAATTGTTGAGAAAAATACTGAGAGGGGGGGTGAATCAGTATTTTAAGACACATAATTTTTTCTTTTATTCTAATTTCTGTACACTACTTTCCTGAAGTAAACTTGCTTATGTACGTGACTTTTAAGAAGACAACTAGCATATATGTAGTAAACTTCTATTTCAGTTAAATCTTCATCTCGTTTGTCTTAAACTAGTATATCAGTGATTCATCAGACATTTGATAAGCAGTAAATAAGTGCAGTAAGAACATAATAAGGCATCACACATAAGAATACACATGAACACTAGGATTTAAGGTGGAAACCCAATGTGGGAGAAAGCCACCACTACTGTCGTCTCTGTGTTCAATTTTATTATTATGAAAAACTTCTTGCAATCTTTTACTGGCACAGAGTCTTACCAGCACGCAGACACCCACCTGTAGAAGGCTACAACCTTCACTCATTCTCCACCATCTATTGGAAGGGAGCTCCAACCCCCTGATCTCTTTTACCAACACCCACTGTAAGGGAGCTCTAGCCCTCTGATCTGATCACCAACTACTATTGGCAGGAAGCTTCAACTTCCTCACTGAAGACTCCAATCCTTAGCACCATCATGGACCACGTTTCATAAATTTTCACACTGGATCCACCTGCTTCAACACATTACAACCTGTTGGCCACTTTTTTTCAAATTTTTAGACTGGACCCACTACCACCATTTAGGCTTAATACCATATATCAAAACTGAAACTAATCACTGTACCAAATCATTCAACCAATCACTAAATCAAATAACCATTGAGAACCAATCCATCACTAAACCAAACCACCACTCAACCAACCACCATCTCAAATCAACCAACCTCTTCTTACACATTCAAAACAGTTAGATCTCTGTAACCAGAACATTAGTACTGGACCCAAAACATTGCATCAACCTAATGAATCAATTGAACTCAGACATCACTATTAAGCCCATATCTATTGAGATTTGTGGATTGTTGGGGTAGCTTCAGATGTGCTCTAGCTACCAAAATTTGTGGACGAACTAGAGTACATGAGATCTCCAAGACCCAGAGAGGGATTTGAGAAATTCCATCCAGTTTGGGAGATAATTAATTAATAAATATATTTAATTAAGGACCCTAAGTCTAACTTAGGAAAATTAAAATATTAAAGGTAATTAATTTAAACATGTGATGGAAATGACTTAAGTCACACAGATGAAGCTTTCTTTTAATCTTAGTCATCGAATCAAGATTAGATCACGACCGTTGGTTTCGCAACGAGAAAGTATATAGGAAAGGCTTGGGGTCAGTTGGAGAACACACACACGGAGGCAGAGCCTAGAGACTAAGCTGGAATTCTAGGGCGGGTTTGCTAAGAATTTCCTGAAGTGTTTCAACTGCAGCTAGGGGTAGTATTGGTTAAGGGGATGGTCTGATCTCAGAGCCAAGAGTCAGCAAGAGGCAGAGAAGCAGCTGCCAGGAGCAGCGCAGAGAAGTCGAGGCTACGCAGTAGCTGCGCAGTGCATAGGGTTTCAGCCGCTACGCAGACTCAGAAAGGGCAACACAGAGGTAGCAGTAGGCCATCCAAGTTTACGCAGGGCCAACCAGGGTAGGGTAAGGACTGCATCACCTAGTCTGTGTTGAGATTTTGTGTATTGGGTTAGCATCCGATGTGCTCTAGTTCCCAAAATTTGTGGAGGGACTAGAGTACACCTGATCTACAAGATCCACAAAGGGATTTGGGAAATTTCATCTGGTTTGGGAGATATTTAATTAATTAATTATTTTAATGTATTTCCTAAGTCTAAACTTAGGAAAATTAAATAATTAAAGTTAATTAAATTAAGCATGTGATGAAATTGTCTTAAGTCACACAAATTAAGCTTTCTTTTAATCTTAGCCATTGATTCAAGATTTGATCATGGCCGTTGGTTTCCCAACGAGAAAAGTATAAAGAAAAGGCTTGGGGTCATTTGTAAAGATACACAGAGGCAGAGCACTGAAGCTAAGCTGAGATTCTAGGGCCGAGTTTGCTAAGAATTCTCAAAAGTGTTTTAGCTGCAGATGGGAGTTTAGGCAAAGGGGATGGTCTGATCCCAGTGCCTAGAATCAACAAGAGGCAGAGAGCAACTTCCAGAGGCAACGCAGAGAAGCAGGAGCAGCAACAGCAGAGAGGGCAGCAGTTGCACAACACAGGGGCAACTTCAGCTATGTAGGTGCTACGCAGTCTCTCTCGGGGCAGCAGGAGATCCTTTGGGGTGACGTAGAACCCCTTGAGGGCAGCGTAGGGTTTGCGTCACCCATTCTGGGGTTACGCGACCCTCTCCAGGCCAACGCAGAGGGACGCAGAGGCTGATGCAGGGGCTTCAGGGGCAGTGTTGGGGTTTCTAGGGCTAAGATCTGGCTGAGTCCTGTAAATCCCGTTTGAGGGTGTGGATCGGTCAATATTTTGGCTTTAGAACAGAAGGCTAGTTGCAGATCTATATTTTTCTTTGTCGGGTTTTCCAGATTCGGAACCCAGATTTGCTATATTCAGAAAACACTTAATAATAAAACCCTCCAGCAGCCAGAAGGCTGGTTTTCCCGCATTGGGTTTTTCCGGAGACTATTGTCCAGAAAATACTTGTGTCACTTTGTCTATGTGTGCATGTACTCTTTTTCTAGATCTGAATCGGTGAAAGTCTGTTATGTGTTTGCTTTGATATTAATATGAATTTTCAGCTTAATAACTTAATTAAGTAGGAGAAGCATAACCAGATCTAACAATAGATTTATGCATAAGTAACATTCAGAAATTTTCACATGGTATCAGAGCGATTGCAGATCTAGTAGGGTCACTAGTAGAACACTGGAGGATCTTGTTACAGAAAGCAGCAAGAAGAGCAGCAATAGCAGAAGGCCAGATCTGAAGGGACAACGCAGTTTCAGAGAAAGAAGAATCACGTAGAGGGCATGGTAACGTAGTCTTACGCTGTCTCCACACAGGCTCACATACTTACTACGCAGAGGCAGCGCTGAGATTGTCAGAAGCCAACCAGGGTAACGCAGATCTGAAGCTGTCTGATCTAGAATTACCTGAAGCAGAGCTGTAGAACTTCAAAAGGTGTCGGTGGTCTTAAATTTATGAAGTTTTCAGAATTATAGCCTAAGCACTAGTGACAAAGAGTAGGAGGAGATCAGCTTCTCAGAGGGTTTCTAGCCAAAGAAACTTGCAGATTGATCAGAGGATCGAAGAGAGCTGAATTATTGTTTGATTTAGCAAATTTCCAAGAAGGGAAATCAGTTGTTAGAGGGAGTAGAAGGTGCCTGTTTCGCCAAGGACCTTAGATTCAGATATCTAGCAGAGAGAAGAGGAGTTTCGACAGATTTCTGAGCAGATGGCACCTCACAGACTGCGTGATCAGGATAGACTGAATGGCCTTTCCAACTTTGCAGTTTGGAAGGCTAGAATCCTGATAGTCCTAGAGGCATATAATCTAAGAGACCATGTAGAACAAGTCCTAGCCACGTCGACTGATGCAGATCTCCCGAGGAAGCATAATGAAGCTCAATAGTTAGCTTTCTTCGATGTAACTTGCCTTTCTTCAAGTATAGTGACTGTAACGTAACCTGGTTTGGTCCTGTTGACCACTGGAGTGGCACATGATGATAAGGAGAAGACTCCATGCCCAAGGATGAACCAGAAGACATTTGTACCGTTAGATATCATTAGATTTCATCAGTTCAACAAAGTTTTGAACTCTACTTCTATTTCTCAACATCTTTCTCTGATGCACAGATTCCACGCCCTACGAGGAATTGTAATAAGTGATGCTAGTAATGATGAATTTGAGTCAGTATTGAGTCTGTAACAAGCCTAGGATGTTGGGACTCGATTAGCAAGCGTGTACGCCTTGGAGTGTCTTTTTTTACTTGGTTAATTATTGTTTTTTTTAGCGGCGAATAATTTTCTAGGTTTTTTCACTCATTGCATTGCACCAAAGCGGGGGTGACGGCTTGAAGGTTGAGTCCCTGACGCATCTTAGAGTCTAGAGTCGATTTCTATTACCATACTAGATCACACAAAATTTTTTGTGGAATTTGGTTAGGACTAAGTAGTAAGTTTTTAATTTTTTAGATTTCCCGTAGGTGAAAAACTGCAATTAAATTTGTAATTGGATTGTAATAAGTGTTGTCTAGAGAAGCTGTATGGGGTGGGTATGAGTAATCAAAATTACATTTCCCACTCTCAACTTTCTACTATGACACACTTTGAGGGGTTAATAATGAGTTCTAGACTCTCAAAACCCACATTTCCTAAGTTTAGTGGAAATTGTTGCATTTAATTAGGCTAGAATTAAATAAAATAGAGAGAAATAAATTATTCCATGTGACAAAATGACGTGGAAATGACTTAGAAATTATCCTAAGTCAAAGGTTGAGTGAACGAACATGTGGAGGATGACTGAGCACTCTGCATCATTAATTCATCATTTATTTATGTAAAATTGAATTTTCCAGAGACAAAGCAACACTTACACTCAAGAAAAATCGAATTTACTAGAGGCAGTTGAGCATCTACTGGATCAGTTGACTAAAGACCAAGTGGGGACCTCTTCTCACGAGCCATCTGGAGTGTGACAACACTCAACACTGCACTCA
Source organism: Pinus albicaulis (assembly GCA_034641835.2). Taxonomy (NCBI): domain Eukaryota; kingdom Viridiplantae; phylum Streptophyta; class Pinopsida; order Pinales; family Pinaceae; genus Pinus; species Pinus albicaulis. The sequence goes on along the minus strand of CM076576.1, from coordinate 1,560,948 downwards.
GAGGATTTAAGCTATTTGGACTACGCAGTCACTCAGAGCCACCACATAGTTCTTAGGGACCTACGCAGAAGATCACTGGGGTCAACTACAGGTATGGTTTCAGTTGGTTCGAGTTTGCGGTCACATACTCAGTGTAGCATAGGACTTCCTCTGGCTTATGGATGAGTTCACTAGATCATATGGGAATTCGATTTCCTCAGGGGTGCACAAAGAAATTCGATTTTTCTCTAGGTGTCTCAGTCTTCTCCATATGGAACTTGGCTTACCTTTACTTAGGTTTTGTTTCAAGTTCACTTCTCACATGCATTCATCCTTGGGAATTGCTCCTGAATCTCTATATAACAAAGCCATCGACTACTGTATTGTATCATGATATGAGCTATTGGGCTTGAAGAAACTCTGCCATTTTTGTATATCAATAAAATCAAGACTTTGGGGCTATTTAGCGGATGTTCTATTGGCATTATGAGGTGATTTCTTTCCATACTATTGCGATTGTATTTGAATTCGTTTACGTGCTTGATCAGTATTAGTTTACATTTGCCATCTATCTTTGTTTGATGCGTTTAAGCTATCTTGCATGCATCATTGATTTAGAGTATTATTTTAGAAATTAGCTTTCCAAGTCATTTTTGGAGGAATGTTTGGTTTATCTATTTCATTATGATGCTCTAATCCTTTTGCAGACTGATATTTGTTTAAGTGTGTAGGAAAGATCTATTCGTATTGTGTGCAGTAAATCCATTCGGGCGTGGGAGAAGTCTCAAATAGATCAACTCACTCCTAGATTCAAAGCGATCCAAGACTCAGCTACTTTCAACCCTAAGTTTTGCATCAAAAGAAGACAAAGACGAAGTTTTTTGTTCTCTAGCTACTTGATAATCTATTTTCAATTCTGAAATCTAAAAATTTCCATTTGTAGAGCGTCTTAAAGTCATATTTGCTACCTCAAGAGCATTTTTCTAGACTAGGCAAGAATGGGGGTTCACTCTCATTGCTTGGGCTAGTGCCTTTGTATATTAAGTTGTACTTTAGATCCTTTTTATTTCAGCCCAACGTTTCATTTTCTTTTGCGGCCTGCAAGCTTGAGCGTGAAAAGTGAGGAGCTTGAGGAAAAGATGACAAAAGACAATTGATCCTCCTTGCATGCGAAGGCTTCCATTACTTCAAAATCGAGTTTTAGGGAGGCTGCAAGCAACTTTGGGACAAAAACAAACTTTATCTTTGCCGTGGGCATTGGAGCCTTGAAAAATTCGTATTTTGAAGGTTTTCTCCATAAGTTGTGTTGTCAATTTTTTAGGAGGGGATTAAGCCTTTTTCCAAGCTCTTTATTCATAGAAGGACCTCCTTTTGGGTAGCCTTCTTAAAGGCCGTTTTCCTCACTTGTAATGAGTAATAAAATAACTTTTGTTGCTTGAGGGAGGTTGGGATATTTTTCCCATGGTATCCCCCTTCCTTGATTGAAGAGGAAGGGATTTCTTGGGTGGATTGATTCATTTTTTAATTTTTGTTTTACGCATGTTAATGAATTAACAACTAATGCATTCTACATCCATCTAACTAAATTTCCGTTAAATTAAACTTATATGCATGAGCTCCAATGCTACAAACTTGACCATAATCTCTTTTTATGTATGAACAATTCGCATGGTTGGTAAAATTTCATTGATTTAATGTTTATGCTTCATGCATGTTGAGAAACCATTGAAACACTTTTTCTATAAGAACTTATCTCATTCCACTTGCTATTAAATGCTACAACACACATAAGTCTATTGTTTATCTCAAAGTTTGGTTTATTATTGAAAGTAAGCACCATCTCATCTCTTGTGAAAAATTTGCATGTATCATTTAGATGAGATTAATCAACATTCATTTCAGACAAGTAACTCATTAAAACTTACATCTAGCATAAGTTGGTTGTATAGACCTCTAGGGACCCTCTACTCCCTCATTGACTCCTCACTATGAGATCTATATAATTTGGGCGAGGGTGAGGTCTGGGGATTGAAGAGTTGATTTGAAATATTTGTTGTAGAGTAAGTTTAACTAAAATGAACCAAGAGCACTCTTCATCACATTTCCTTTTTTATGGTTGTTGATCTCATGCAAGTAGTGTGATGCTTACTTTCTATATTTGCAAAGTTTAATTTCATCTTCAGCATCTAAATTTTCGGTTGTTTTTGACAAGATATGTTTAAATGTTGTGATTTGGTTATCCTGTAATCATTTTTTTCTTGCAAATATTTTGTGCTGACATCTCTTTGAGCATGTTGTTTAAGGCACTAGTTGAATGGCTTGATATTATTATTTCAAAGTTGCTCATAAAATGCTCATAAATCTTTAAAAGTAATCCAATTTCACTCTAACAATTCTCTTAAAAACTCAAAATCTTTAACGTAGTTTTTCTATTAGGGACAACCCCCCATAGCTAACTTAGGAGACAACTTAAACGGAGAGAGTCGGGAGTAGGTGACAACCCCTTCTCTGAATTCCTTGCCACCAGCCACACCTTGTGGGGTTGAAGGCTTTTTCCATTAACTTGTAGGTAGGTGTAGGCGGCAAGGAGGCGACAATAGGTCCTTGAAGTCTGTGGTGATTGAAGGTTTGCAATGACCTTTGCTTTAGTTCCTTTGATACAAATTTGATTGATGACAAGACTTAATTTTGATTGGCCTTGAGTTCATTATGTGCTCAGATCTTTGGCTTATAATTAGCCTTACCAATGTATACTTATGGTTCAAAAATTTGAGGGAGGTTTGGCTCCTTTGCAGGGTGACAAAGTTCGCAGGATATGCTTATAATCCCAAACTCACACTGATATTTGCCCTTATGAGATACCCAAAACATAAATTTGATCCCTCCAAAAGTCTATGCACTCCTAGACTTTAAAACTTTGATATGACACCACAAATTCAGATCTTTTAATGGAGAATCCAGACCTTCACTCTAAGATACTTTGCCTCTGTTGTTTATGCTTAGATCTGTGGTATAGTTATTGTGGAGAGAGCAAGAATATGTGTATAGATTTTAGTTCTCCTTGCCCTTACTAATTTTGTCCTAGGTAGATATCCTTCTTTTCTTGATCTTAAGCCAATGTGACCTTCTTTCTGCCCTTATTTCAAATGAACCAAGCTCTGAAACCATGTTGAGAAATCTAGGGCATCATGTATTTAACTTGATTTCTCTTCTATTATGGCATTATCTTATGATGTTTCACTTGTTATATCTTCTTTCAAGTTGTTATGTTCTTATCATTAAGACCACTGCCAATCCATGAAGATAACAAAAAAGGGGGAACAAAAGATATAGGCATACAACTAGGGAATATCATTTCTTTTTGAAGCTTGTTTGAAAATATGAAAGCTTTTATATACTATGCTACCAAAGTAACAAATTGAACAACTCGCAAATACACCACTTGAACAATTCTTTTACTTTTAATGCCAACTTGTCAATTTTAAATATAAAGCAGTGGTTCTTGGGTATTGTTACACACCAAAAGTGGGTAACCCCAACTTAGAAAAAATTCTCCTCCTTTGGATAGCCAGCCAGCTTGCAGCCCTATATTTGCTGGGTATATGATGATATGCCACATTCCTCTGCCATTTGCACCTGTCAGACAACTCTAACTATTTTACATTTCTCTTAAAGGAAGGTGGATTTCCACATGGCGGGTACTTAAACCATTATGCAATCAAGTGCTAATGTTTTGGGCATTCTAACATGGATTAAGGGGTGATCTGGATGATTGACTGGTCTTGATTGTAAGCTTGCTTTCTCACCTCACCAAGGAACACTTGTCGATTTATGGTAGCATCGAGTGTGTTCTAGCCTTGAGATTTTACATATAGGCTATGACTCATGTATTCCACAAGACCTAGAAAGTGTTTTGGAAGATTTCTCTCAGAAATGATTTAATTAATTAATTTTTTTTTTTTTTTAATGGTTTCTTAAGTCTAAACTTAGGGAAACTGATTAATTAAAGTGTATTAGTTGAATGAAGTGAGAATCTTCTAGATAAAGGCACAAATCAACTCTCAGTTAATCTTTAGCCCTTGATTATGATTTAATCTTGGCCATTGATGAGTCAGTGAAAGATTATAAAGGAGAGCTCAATGGGCATTTGGAAAACACATCAGACGAAGAAAGAATCTAGAGATCTATTTCTTCTAGTGGAAGGAAGAATCGAAGTGATTCTCAATTGTAGAGAGGGGAAGGTGAAATCTTCAGGAGGAAGAGTTTCTGAGGCCAAGAGAGTACAGGAAGAGGAGGAAGGAGGGTGCCACAATCAACAACACAGTGATAGCCAAGCAACAGTTACGCTAGGCCAGCGCAGAGCAGCAGAGGGAGTTTCGATTTCAGTTGGAGAGGCAATTGAGGATTCATCCAGTCTTTGGAGGTCATTTCTGGAAGGGGAAGATACTCTAGTCACACCCAACAATGAGCATTGAAGCAAACACAACCAACAACAACAACAGTGATGCAATGCCAACGTGGGAGACGCAATCCCTGCGCAGAAATCGCGCAGAGCTACTCAGTGTGGGTGCAGGTCAGTGCTGGAACTTCATGGTAGAGTGAGAATTGTCTCACTAGTCTGTTCTTATTAGATTTTTTCATGTGATTGATTGAGAATCACAATCACACATTTGTACTCAGAACTTCTGCATAATAAAGAAACCCTCGGATCTGCTGCACTAGTTTTCCCGACTTGGGTTTTTCCGGGGACAATTGTCCAAAAATAACGGTGTCTATGTGTGAATACTTGTGCTATTTCTTTCATTTTGTTTATTTTTTGTGAAGTCTGCAACATATTTTATTTTGATATTTAACACAATGAAATGTTAAATAATTGTGTTAAGAATGCAATAGAAGAAATATAATCAGTTGCTGCAGTAGGATTCTACATTATAGAATTTTCACATGGTATTAGAGCTGTCAGATCCAAAGGAAGCAGGGTCAAAGAGCAGACTGTGCAAACCAGAAGCTTCAGAAGAGACGCAACATAGGAAAAAGAAAGCACAGATAAGTATGGCAGAGTTAGATGTTTTATCCTCTAGGTTAGAAGAGGATTGTGCATCCTTGTCAAGTTCAGCATATGCAGGAATCTGGTATATTGATAGCAGGTCTTTAACTCATATGACTGGAGTACGAGAATATTTCTCGAGCTATAGGGAGGAGCAGATGAACTTCCAAATCACTATGGGGAATAACACGAAATGCACCCCAGTTGGGAGAGGAATTGTAGTGTTTCATACGAAAGCCGAAACCAGCATCAAGGTCATAGATGTACTACATGTGCCGGGGCTTGGGATGAATTTAATCTTAGTATCCCAGTTGCAGGAAAAAGGGTATGTCGTACACTTTATCGGGAAGAAGGCATATTTCAAGCACCCAAGCTGGAAGCAAACAAAACAGATCGGAGTTAGGAGCAACTGACTATACATGTTGCAGCTTGAATCTCCGATGGCACTAATCGATAGTAATCTTGAAGACAAGAAAGGGTTGAACGAACTTTGGCATAGAAGAATGAGGCACTTGCACCATGGTGCATTGAAGATGCTTAGAGAGACAGTTGCTGGGGTACTTGTTCTCAGCACGGAGCATGATGATGTATGCCGAGGATGAGTACTTGGGAAGTACGCTAAGGTAGCCTTTCCCAGAGGTGAGAACCGGGCATGAAGCATATTAGGACTAATACACTTAGATATCTGTGGACCAATATCCACTAACGCTCTCAAGGGTGGCAAACATTTTGTCACATTCATTGACGATCACTTCAGGGAGACCTGGATCTACTTCCTGAAGACAAAAGATGAAGTCTTTGAAAAGTTCAAAGAATTCAACGCTCTTGTTGAAAATATGATGGGGAAGAAAATCAAGACATTGCGATTAGATAATGGTGGAGAATACATAGATGGGGACTTCACATATTTCTGCGCAAAGGAGGGCATCCGGAGGGAGTGGACGCCATACAATCTCGAACAGAATGGTGTGGCCGAATGGAAAAAAAAGACAATTGTAGGGCAGCCAAGGCCATGTTATTCGACCTTGGATTGCCTAGATATTTATGGGCAGAAGCCTGCAACACAACAGTGTACATCCAGAACAAGACTCCTCATAGAGCATTGAGGAAGAAGACTCCTGAAGAAGTTTTCACAGGGAAGAAACCAGAGGTAGGGCACTTTCGGATATTTGGTAGCATGGCATACTGTCATGTACCAAGCAAGAAGAGAAGTAAGCTTGATCAAACTGTAGAAAGAGGGCATCTTGTAGGATACAACAAAACCTCCAAAGCATATAGGATCTATATTCCTAGCAGCATGAAGGTTGTGATAAGACGCGATGTTAAGTTCATGGAGGATAGAGCTTTTTAGAAATCGCGTGATATGCTGGCAGAGGATTAAACTGCAGAAGTTCCCTTGGTCCAAGAGCAGCAGGGGCACCAAGAAGGATAGACAGAAAGATAGACTTTAGTACTCAGTACAGGTACTAACGTTTCCATAGAAGAAGATCCAGAGGATACTTAGTTTGAGGAATAGCCAGATCAGGAGGAAGAGTTGAGAGAGCAACCTTCCACCAGTGGTCGTATCAGCAGGGAAGCTCAGCAGATAGTGAGGGACGCAAAAAACTTCATTGGGACTCCCAGGAGTGGCAAGAGGTAGCGTAGACAACCTGACAGGTACCAGGCTTTGGTTGCTCAGTTTGAGGAACCCTCCAGCTTCTTGGAAGCTGTTCAACACCAGGTATGGGTAGATAACATGATAGAGGAGTATGCTTCTATCATGACAAATGATGTCCGGGAAGTTGTGCCTAGACCTCAGAGTAGATCAGTTGTTGGATCACGATGGATCTACAAGATCAAATATGCTGCAGATGGTAGCGTAGAGAAATATAAGGCTAGGTTCGTGGCAAAAGGGTATGCTCAGAAGGAAGGCATTGACTACCAAGAGACCTTCGCACCAGTAGCCAGATATACTTCCATCCAGATTGTCATATCCTTAGCAGCGCAGATGAGATGGGAGATTCATCAAATGGATGTCAAGACAACGTTCTTGAATGGAGAGATTGAAGAAGAGGTATATATCGAACAACCAAAGGATTTTGAGACTCGTGAAAGGAAGTCTCATGTATGCAGATTGAAGAAGGCCCTGTATGGGCTCAAGTAGGCTCCAAGAGCATGGTATGATTGAATAGATAGCTATTTGCAAAAAATGGGGTTTGTCAAGTGTGACGCAGATCCCAATCTTTACTATTTGCTGGTAGAGAATGAGCCATTAGTATTAGTACTATATGTAGATGATCTGTTTCTCACTGGATCATCTAGGTTCATCAAGGATTGCAAACAGAATCTAGAAGTAGAATTCAACATGAAGGATTTGGGGTTGATGCATTACTTCCTAGGATTTGAGGTCTATCAGAAGAATGGAGATATCTTCACGGGACAGGAGAGGTATGCCATGGAAATTCTGAAGTGGTTCAAAATGCAGGATTGCAGGCCCATGGCCACACCCATGATCACCAATTGGAAAAAGATAGATGCATCAGAAGACGCAGAAGTAGACCCCACCTTATAAAGACAACTCATCGAGTCATTAATGTATTTGGTTAACACCAGACCAGACATTTGCTTTGTTGTCAACACTCTTAGTCAGTTCATGGTGGAACCCAAAAGAGTCCACTGGGCAGCAGCAGGGCTGATCTAGATCTTGGGGGGAGGCCCCCAAGATCTAAAAACTTGAAATGTATTTGACAAGATCTGCAAAATTACAATGCCAGAAAAAAGAGAGAACAAAAAGAAAATAAAACCACAAAGAAATTTGTTTTATTAAAACAGATAATAACTTTAGAAGCTACATTGTGGTGGACAATTTGTCCTTTTACAAACCGAGGCTTGTTATTTATAGCCTCTTTTGAGTTACAATACCATGTGTAGATACCATAGGTCAAAACCATGGGTCATTACCATGGGTAGATACCACTTACAATACCATGGGTCAATACCATAGGTAGATACCACTTACAATACCATGGGGAAATTCCATGTGTGGATGAATACCATGTGTGGATACATACTATGGGTGGATGAATATCATGGATAGATGTTTCTTACAATACCATGGGCGAATAAATATAATGGGTGGATGAATACCATGGGTCAATGACATTTACAATACCATGGGTAAATTCCATGGGTGGATGGATAACATGGGTAGATGAATACCATGGGTGGATGCCGTTTTCCATTCAGATCATTCCTCCCTCCTTAAGAAGCAATGGTTCCCACTGCGTGAAGTTCCCTCCTGAGAAGCCTTTGTTGAATATGAAGAGCCACTGAAGAGAATGGTTTTGTGTAGTTAATCCATAACCGTGATGAACGAAGATCCGAGGATAAAGATACCTATAATGCTTGACCAACTGTGATATTGACAGTGTGCGGCCTAGCAAATGGACTTCGATGAAGTGTGGGTTTGTGGATGAACCAAAACCATGACAAATGAAGATCCAAGGATAAAGATACCCTATAATGCTTGTGACCAACTGTGTTACTAATAGTGTGCGGCCTAGCAAATGGACTTTGATGAGAAGGATTTTGTGCGGTTGATCCATAACCGTGATGCTGATTGTTGATGAAGTAGCAGGTGCCTACATAGTTTGGGGTGGGAGGGCACGTCTCCAAATAACCCAAGCCGAATGCTGCTATGCTAAAACTGATGAATGTGAAGTAGGTGCCTACTAAAGCGAGGTGGGAGGGCACGTCTCCAAAGGGAACCCGCTCCGAATGCTGCTCCAAATTTAAAATGAGCATAACTCAGATCTAAAAAGTTGAAATGGATTTGACAAGATCTGCAAAATTAGAATGCAGAAGAAAAGAGAGAACACAAAGAAAATAAAACCACAAAGAAACATGTTTTATTAAAATAGAGAATCACTGTAGAAGCTACATTGTGGTGGACAATCTGCCCTTTTACAAACTGAGGCTTGTTATTTATAGCCTTTTTTGAGTTACAATACCATGTGTAGATACCATAGGTGGATACCATGGGTCAAAACCATGGGTAGATACCACTTACAATACCATGGGTAAATTCCATGTGTGGATGAATACCATGTGTGGATACATACCATGGGTGGATGAATATCATGGATAGATGTCACTTACAATACCATGGGCGAATAAATACAATGGGTGGATGAATACCATGGGTCGATGCCATTTACAATACCATGGGTAAATTCCATGGGTGGATGGATAACATGGGTAGATGAATACCATGGGTGGATGCCATTTTCCATTCGGATCATTCCTCCCTCCTTAAGAAGCAATGGTCCCCATTGCGTGAAGTTTCCTCATGAGAAGTCTTTGTTGAATATGAAGAGCCACTGAAGAGACGGGTTTTGTGTAGTTAACCCTTAACCGTGATGAATGAAGATCTGAGGATAGAGATACCCTGTAATGCTTGTGACCAACTGTGATATTGACAGTGTGCGGCCTAGCAAATGGACATCGATGAAGTGTGGGTTTGTGGATGAACCAAAACCATGACAAACGAAAATCCGAGGATAGAGATACCCTGTAATGCTTGTGACCAACTGTGTTACTAACAGTGTGTGGCTTGGCAAATGGACTTCGATGAAAACAATTTTGTGCGGTTGACTCATAACCATGATGCTGATTGTTGATGAAGTAGCAGGTGCCTACATAGCTTGGGGTGGGATGGCACGTCTCCAAATAACCCAAACCAAATGTTGCTATGCTGAAACTGATGAATGTGAAGCAGGTGCCTACTAAAGTGGGGTGGGAGGGCATGTCTCCAAAGGGAATCCGCTCCGAATGCTGCTCCAAATTTAAAATGAGCATAACTCAATCAATATAACTCAGAATATTTATTATAACCTGTTTTTGGAAATGGAATGATCATTCTGCATCTTCTCATGTACTTGAAACCGCTGTCTGGAGATTCTAGACTCTTAGATTCGCGCTGGAACTGTCTCACCGTCACAAAATTTCTGAAAAAAATAGCTGATTTTTAATCAACGATAACTCCCTCGTCCAGACTCCGATTTGACCGATTTTTTTTTGAAATCAGGTGATTTTTCAAGAGGAGCGCAGATCTGTAAACATTTATCTGAAATTTCCCACTTAAAACTGCAAGAAATGACAGGAGAGCTGCATCCATGAATTGTCGTCAGAAAAATTGCTTCAACATTGCTGATTTTGAATCAGCGATATCTCCCTCATCCGAACTCCAATTCGGTGATTTTTTTTTTTTTTGAATTTGAGTATTTTTTTGCAAGGAATCCAGATCTGGTCTTTGTTTTTGTAAAATTTTCACCAAAAGTTTTAGATCTGATCTGAAAACTCGCCGCCCAAAAAAAATTCATGGAGTTTGCTGAGGATTGCTGCCAAAAATTGAAACTGAAATATGCTTCAAACCCTCATTCCCATGTATTGGTAACCTACTCTGAAACCACTAATCCAGATCTTGGGGGGAGGCCCCCAAGATCTAAAAACTTGAAATGTATTTGACAAAATATGCAAAATCACAATGCCAGAAAAAAAGAGAGAACACAAAGAAACTAAAACCATAAAGAAACTTGTTTTATTAAAACTGAGAATAACTTTAAAAGCGACATTGTGGTGGACAATCTGTCCTTTTACAAACTAAGGTTTGTTATTTATAGCCTCGTTTGAGTTACAATACCATGTGTAGATACCATAGGTGGATACCATGGGTCATTACCATGGGTAGATACCACTTACAATACCATGGGTCAATACCATAGGTAGATACCACTTACAATACCATGGGTAAATTCCATGTGTGGATGAATACCATGTGTGGATACATACCATGGGTGGATGAAATAATGCGGGATAGATGTCTTGGCTACCATTGGGCTAAATAAATATAATGGGTGATGAATACCATGGGTCAATGATACATTTACATAGCCATGGTGGATAATAAAATAGCCCACTATGGTGGATGCCATTTTCCATTCGGATCAAAGGCACATCCTGAGGTATGTGCGAGGAACAGTCTAATTTGGTACAAGGTATGGCCGAGGAGAGGATGTTAGACTCAGTGGATTCACAGACGCAGATTGGGCAGGATGCTCAGTGGACAGGAAAAGTACCTCTGGATACTGTTTCAGCGTTGGATCAGGAATGGTGTCCTGGTGTAGCAAGAAACAAAAGTCAGTAGCATTGAGCACAACTGAAGTAGAGTACATGGCAGCTAGTATAGCTACATGTGAAGCCATATGGCTTTGGGAACTTCTTGTGAGTCTATTCAGGAGCATGATGGAGTCGACTAGCGTTTACTGTGACAATCAAAGTTGTATCAAACTCTCTGAAAATCCAGTATTTCATGATCGATCCAAACATATTGACATCATGTATCATTTTATCAGAGACTGTGTTCAGTGTGGGGCAGTACAGCTCTAGTACATTCCCACAGAAGAACAGACAACAAATATACTCACTAAAGCTCTAGGGAGGATTAAGATCACTCAGTTCAGAGAATAAGTTGAGTATGACTGAAAATCCATTTAAGTAGTCAATGGGTCTTCATCGCAGTTGAAAGCGGGAGTTGCAGTACAGTGGCAGCTGGCAGCAGCATGCAGGGTCAGTAGTAGTTCAGATGCAGCGATTGAGCAGTGTTGGTGGACAACAGTGTCATACATCAGCAGCTCAGCAGTAGATGTTACAATATCCAGAGTAGTACATTGTGTTGTATGTTAGAACACTTTCCTCGCTAAGAAAGAGTGTTGATTTATGGTAGCATTGGGTGTGTTCTAGCCTTGAGATTTTACATATAGGCTATGACTCATGTATTCCACAAGACCCAAAAAGTGTTTTGGAAGATTCCTCTCAGAAATGATTTAATTAAATTAATTAATTCTTTTTTTAATGGTTTCCTAAGTCTAAACTTAGGGAAACTGATTAATTAAAGTGTATTAGTTGAATGAAGTGAGAATCTTTAGAATCTTCTAGATAAAGGCACAAATCAACTCTCAGTTAATCTTAGCCCTTGATTATGATTTAATCTTGGCCATTGATGAGTCAGTGAAAGATTATAATGGAGAGCTCGATGGGCATTTGGAAAACACATCAGACGGAGAAAGAATCTAGAGATTGATTTCTTCTAGTGGAAGGAAGAATCGAAGTGATTCTCAATTGCAGAGATGGGAAGGTGAAATCTTCAGGAGGAAGATATCTGAAGCCAAGAGAATATAGGAAGAGAAGGAAGGAGGGAGCCACAAGCAACAACGCAGTGATAGCCAAGCAGCAGTTATGCTGGGTCAGTGCAGAGCAGTAGAGGGAGTTTCGATTTCAGTTGGATAGGCAGCTGAGGATTCATCCAGTCTTCGGAGGTCATTTCTGGAAGGGGAAGATACTCTAATCATACCCAGCAGTGAGTACTGAAGCAGACACAACCATCAGCAGTAGTAGCAGCAATGCCAGCGTGGGAGACACAGTCACTGCGCAGAAATCACGTAGAGCTACTCAGTGTGGGTGCAGGTCATTGCTGGAACTCCATGGTAGAGTGAGAATTGTCTCACTAATCTGTTCTTATCAGATTTCTTCATGTGATTGATTGAGAATCACAATCACACATTTGTACTCGGAATTTTTGCATAATAAAGAAACCCTTAGATCCGCTACAATGGTTTTCCCGAGTTGGGTTTTTCTAGGGAAAACTGTCCAAAAATAACGGTGTCTATGTGTGAATACTTGTGCTATGCTATTTCTTTCATGTTGTTTATTTTTTGTGAAGTCTGCAGCATATTATATTTTGATATTTAACACAGTGAAATGTTAAATAATTGTGTTAAGAATGCAATAGAAGAAATATAATCAGTAGCTGCAGTAGGATTCTACATTATAGAATTTTCACAAAACTAATGTGTCTATTCAGCTGAGGCAAGGATGCAGAAGTCAACTGTTTCCTCTTTTCTTTCTACCATTTCTTTTGCTACACCATGCAACACCAAATGTTATGTATTCTGCTTAATTTATGCATAGGTTGTGAATGTGATCGAAACTGTAATTTATATGTAAGGCACGTACAGATAAGTTTATTTGATTTAGGACCATTTGAAGACGTTTAGATATATAATATTTTTTTGATAATACGAATTTAAAACTTTGTGAAAAAAATGGGATTGTTATCCTTTGGTTGAATGCCATCTAGAATGATATCTTTGTTTCTTTTGAAGATCAAATCCACTCAGGAAAAGGTTTCAGCTAGTCAAGATGAAGAAACGCAAATCTGTAGCCACTCCTTCACTTTGGAAGATGATCTTGGCTATGTTTGCACACTATGTGGTCTCATTGGACGAAGTATTGAGACGATATTCGAATTTCATTGGTCAAAGGTAAGCTCTTTGTGTAACTGTCTAATTTGATTTGTGTTGCGTTCATATTTTGAAAAGGAACCGTCTAATTTGATTTGTGTCGAGTATGGGCATTCATATTTTATAAAGGATAGAGATAGTGACATCTGAGTTAGGAACATCGAAACGATGACAATAGAAATAGAGAAAAAAAGGAGGTATAACATCCTCAACAAAAATCCCAAATTTACTGACTGATATTAAACAGACTATCTATTTGAAGAAGCTATATCAGATGCTCTACCATTATAATCGGGATCCGCATCAAAGAAGCCACTTATAATTGTCCGCAAGAGTGGTTGCTTCCTAGTTTAGGGATATATTAGAAATTTTGACAGTCATTAATCTCTTACAGTGTATCTACACATATACATGTGAACACAGATGGAGCTGTGATGGTGTTTCCTACACTTTCAGTATTAAATCAATTCAAAATGAGGGGCTTTTTACACACATAAGGGTCCACTTGTATACAACCATTTGGGTTACTCATTCACTCAAATATTTAGGACTGCCTAATGTCATCTCCATAATGATGAACTCCTGACTGACTTACCTTTCATTAATAAAGTAATCTAGAAACATCATCAATGTCTAATTGTTATTCCATCAATAACGTGTATAAGTCATTACTGAAAGGCAAAATACATCATTGTGATGTTTTGGGATTTAACAATCTTAGGAAAACAAAACTGTCATTATTTGTTGTTAGAGAACGTGTATTTAAAACCGCCTTGTATAAGTCTATTCGATATCCCCTCTTGACAATTCATTCGGTAGTAGACAAGATATCATTGTAATTAAGGGGGCCTCTGTACCCTCAACTTCAGTTTGTGGTTCTCACGGCGGATTTTATTTCGTAGTCCCTCTGACCAACTTTAGTCTTTAGTGCACATTAATATAAATTTCATTACATTTCTATTATTGTTTGACATGGTCTATTGATTGTATTTCATTTCCTTCACCTACCTTTAGAGTCTATATATTTATAGAGTCTATATCTTTTACATGCCTGGGACTAAAGTAAGTGTGGGTGCACAATTGCATGGTCATTTGCAAATGCATATATGATTACATAATCCTGTAAAACATGGTTTAAAACATTTTAATTGCATTTGTGCAGGCTCGGAAAGCAGCAAAACATTCCAGGCATGCCACTAACAGGGACTTGGGGACTATTTTAGGGATCAACAATGCAGAATCATTTAACTACAAAAGCTCGGAGCAGGGAATCCCTGTAACGAAACTTGTTTTGCATCCCCGTCTGAGAAAACATATGAAATCACACCAGATTGACGGGTTTAACTTCTTGCAAAAGAACCTTATAGCTGAAGAACCTGGTGGTTGCATTTTGGCACATGCACCAGGAACAGGGAAGACCTTCCTTATGATAAGCTTTATTCAAAGCTTTTTGACCAAGTACCCAGAAGAAAGACCACTTGTTGTATCTCCCAAAAGCATTTTGGGTTCATGGATGAAAGAGTTCAAAAAATGGGGGGTGGAGGAGATTCCTGTTCATAACCTATATGATATAGCGAATAAGGCAGAAACGCTGAGATACAATCAGCTTCAGACGTTGAGAGAATGGAAAGAGAAGAAGAGTATTCTCCTTGTAAGTTATTCACAGTTCGCAAGTATAGTTTGTGAAAAGTCAGAAAATCAAACGACAGAATGTTGCCAGCAAATTTTACTTGAAGGGCCAGGATTGTTGGTCTTAGATGAGGGGCATTTCCCCCGAAACAAGGACACCAACATACTCCATGCTCTTTCTCAAATACATACAAGAAGACGGGTGTTGTTGTCAGGCACCCTCTTTCAGAACAATTTTAAGGAACTCTTCACTCTCTTGAGGCTGGTAAGGCCTAATATTTTAGATTTGAATTCTTTTCAAGCCTTCTTCAGCCGGCTGATCAGTATTATTACTGCAACAGAAAAATATCCGAAATTAATGTACCGAGGGCATGTTCAAGATACGGTGGAGAGAATCTTCTCTGAAGTGCTGGGTTATGCTCTACAAAGTAGCACTGAGGAAGTTAAATCGTCCACCCTACATGATCTCCAAGAACTAACATCATTATTTGTCCATTATTATAAAGGAGATGTACTCGAAGATTTGCCCGGACTTGTTGATTTCACTGTAATGTTGAATCTAAATGATAAACAGAGAGGAGCATTGGGCAAGGTACAACACTATGCGGGAAATAGAATGACTAGAGATATAATGTCTTCAGCAGTCTGCATACATCCTTCACTTGAAGGAGAGAATCCTTCAGGATGGTTGGAGTCCGACGTGACTAATATTGGGATTACTCTTACCAATATTAATGCAGATCCAAATGATGGAGTCAAAACGAAGTTTGTCCTTGACATTTTGTCCCTCTGTGAGACAAATAAGGAGAAACTATTAGTTTTCAGTCAGTATCTTCCCCCTCTAACTTTATTAGAAAAGATGTTAATGGAAAAGAAAAACTGGAGCAAAGGTTCCGAAATATTAAGACTTGATGGTAACACTCATGTAGAACTCAGGGAAAATATTATTGAACAATTTAACCAGGCTTCAGATTCAAAGGTTCTTTTTGCCTCTATTAGGGCATGTGGAGAGGGCATTTGTCTCACAGGTGCTAGTAGGGTTATCATCTTGGACACTCCTTGGAATCCATCAATCACTAGACAGGCAATCAGTAGGGCTTACAGAATTGGGCAGAAAAGGAAGGTATTTGCATATCGTTTAGTTGCCGCAGGCACTTTGGAAGAAGAGATTAACCAAGCTTCCTTAAAAAAGGAACTCATGTCAAAGATGCTTTTTGAGGGAAGTGACCAACATAACAACTCCGTCTCACTTCTGTCCGAGGTAAATGTAGATGAATGTGAAGATATGTTCTTTCAAGGAGATAGTCCATTAAAGGAGAACCTCCAGGCCCTGTACAGACATAAATTAGAATAAATTGTAGTGTCATATTTGCTGCGTGTGCATAACAGTTGAATGTTGAGAGGATTGCTGTCTCAAACTTTACATTGTCCATAATTTTTCTTTTTGGAGAAATTGTGCTGAAGTTTACGTCTCTCATATAGTTAGAAGCTCTCTTTTCTCCTCTCCACAAGGGCTTAAGCGAATGATGAGCAAAATTTAGTTTGACAACTGTAGCTGATACAAAGGAACTTACCTTCAATGGGGACTGTGATATCCCAAATAATTGGGTTACTTGCTATGGAATTAATTTCTGGTGACATCTCTATCAGCTGAAAGTATAATAATTTTGGCTCAGAAAGAAATTCGGCTTGAGCTTTAGATACAAATGATAAGCCACTGGTTTGCATTTTTTGAAATTTGGATTTTGGGAGTAGACTGCGCGAGGAGGGATGTAGACTGCGCGAGGAGAGAAGCTTTGGGACGAAGAAATTAATTTATGCATACTATGAACTATGAAATGGTTTGGTAAATTTTCCAATTTTCCCTCGTATTACTTTTGTATGATATATGCGATGAAAAATCAGTGTTCGAGTATCAACTGATTTCTCCAAAATAATCAAAAAGGATTTGGAAAATTGGGAACTCTGTTCATAGATTAAGGTTTTAAATTATTTGACCATGCACCCGGTCATTTGGATTCGAACAGACTTGGATGCATATAATGGTATTTGTAATATATTTGCAATCGAATATAGACTTGTGATGAATCGCCCATTCTATTTCTTTTTGGGTATAATATATTCTTTTTATTCTTTTGGTTTATGATTCAAATTTTATTACATATATATATAGAGAGAGAGAAGTATAACACGCTTGCAAGAATAATCTAGTTGTATTTGAACTAGCATGTTCTATTTTTATTTTTAAACATAAACTACTCTCTTTCACATAACATTTACTTTCTACTATGTTCTGTTCCTTTCTAGTGCTCCTTCCATATTGAATTTGCTCCAAACATTTTTTAAAACATTTATGGTGGGAATTCAGGATTGTTGCTTTGAAGTTTCCGAAGGATGATTTTCAATTGCAGGTGGCTTTAAACATTTATTTCTACATATATCGAATTATTATCTCAATCCTTTATTCTGGTTTTTACGTGGCAATCGATTTCAATGCTACACGATTCGCTTACTATTGCAAAATAATAAATTTGAGCTGTTTGAAGTTGTATTTTTGTCGTTTCATTTTCCATCTGTATAACTGAGTGTGTTTGAAGGTTTTGATCTGATGATCATGTAAAGCGACTTATGATATAAATTTCTTGATTGTAAGATGATGAAAAATGTGTATGCTCTGGTGGCGACTTATGATATAGGTTTCTTTATTGTAAGATGATGAAAAGCATGTATGTTCTGGTGGCCAAAGTATGGGAGGATTATTTTTGGCCTAATGAAATACATTTTCAGATAGAGTGCGTTACTCTCATGACCATCTCCCTCTTCTCTCTGTCAAAATAAACACGTTTTTGGTGAATGCTGAAATTAGCACGCCAAAGCAAATATTGAAGTTTTTTATGATGAGCACTTTTGTTTGATCGTTCGTTTACATGGTGTTGGAATTAATAAAACTGTTTCCTTTGACAGTTATTCAGGGTGTTGGAATTAGTACACCTGTACGTCCTAAATTTAATCGTGCGTCTGTTTGTCAATGAATGGATGGGTAGGGCCAATGATGAAGACTGGCAGATCATTAAATTACGATATCACATGATGAATTTGCCCTAATAAACGCGGCGCGGCTGCATCCTGGAATACGTATAACAATGATACAACTTCATGTATACCCACAACTGAGTCATTGCATACCAATCACAGGTATTGTAAATAAGTTCATTAGGTGGCACAAATTACACGTATGACAATGATACAACTTCATGTATACCCACCCACAACTCAGTCGTTGTATACCAATCACAGGTATTGTAAACAAGTTCATTAGGTGACACAACTTACAATTGCATAATGTGTACAGATAATTCAGTGTATTAAGCACAAAAATGATTATGGTATATCACAGAAATGATACAAATGACACTAGGTTCGAATGGACAGGAGGTCAGGTTAGAGGGCAAGATACTAAAGCGCTAAGAGAATTTAATGTTGATCATGAAGAGAAATATAACGTTAATGATAATGTAAGCTTCAATATAATGTTGATCACGAATAATGGTATTGTAAGATGTGAAAGGGTATTATTCAATATATGAATGTAAGATGTGAGAGGGTATTATTCAATATATGAAAATGAGGGAAAATTATTTGAGAATGATGGTATGTTAATGAGAAAGTAAGATGCTAGAAAATTTATGCGAGGAAAGTGGAAAGTGAATACATGAAAGTGAATAGAAAGTGAATACACGACGTGAGATATGATAAAATTATTTTAGAGGGAACTTGTGAGATATGATAAAATTATTTTAGAGGGTACTTGGAAAGTGAATAGAAAGTGAATACATGATGTGAGATATGATAAAATTATTTTAGAGGGTACTTTTCTGAGGTCATGTTGATGAGAAATGTTATCAGAGTGATAGTATGATATTAGAGAAATGTTATTAGAGTGATAATATGATATTATTTAATATAAAATGTAGAGTGATAGTATGATGTTATTTAATATAAAAATATTTAAAGAAAAATAAGTAAAAAAAATTGATAATGGTGGTTAACAATATTCTGCAATTAAATGGAGAAAATATTGAATATGAAAATAAAAGGCAACATTTGAAGAGGTAATGGAGAAAATATTGAATATGAAAATAAAAGGGAAATATTTGAAGAGGT
Source organism: Pinus albicaulis (assembly GCA_034641835.2). NCBI lineage: Eukaryota > Viridiplantae > Streptophyta > Pinopsida > Pinales > Pinaceae > Pinus > Pinus albicaulis. Next base: position 1,541,790 of record CM076576.1, on the reverse strand, counting down.
AATATTGAATGTGAAAATAAAAGGGAAATATTTGAAGAGGTAATATTGAATATGAAAATAAAAGGGAAACATTTGAAGAGGTAATGGAGAAAATATTGAATATGAAAATAAAATGGAAACATTTGAAGAGGTAAGATGTGAGAGAAGGTATTACTGAATATATAAAAATGCAGAGAAAATCATTTAGGGAGGAGTGATGGTATACTAATCCTCAATGGTGTACTAATCCTCAAGTAAAATGTGAGAGATGGTATTATTCAAAATATAAAAATAGGAGAGTCATTTGGGAAAGAGAGTGACTTTATTTTTCAACATATGAAAAATAATAGAAAATCATTTGAAAAGAATGGAAAATGGTGGTAATCATTGTGTAATTAAAAATAAACTATATATAAAATTTAAATGGAAATTAAAGAAGATGGATAATGGTGGTGTTATTGTTGAACTCTTTGTACTATAATTTGAGTTTACATGCCTTTAATGTTTTGAGGTTAATAAATGATTAATGAATGTTTATTTAAAAAGAAAAGAAAAGAGGTTCTTACATTGATTGACCCCTCCTAAAGAATAAACATAAATTTAACGATTGGTATCATAGCAGGTTCCTTTGGAAATAGTTTAACCACTAGAAAATAGATTTCAAGGTCACAGAAAAGAGGTTCTTACATTGATTGACTCCTCCTATAGAATAAACACAAGTTTAACGATTGGTATCAGAGCAGGGTCCTTTGGAAATAGTTTAACCACTAGAAAGTATATTTCAAGGTCACACATGGGCGATCAAAAACGTTTTTCGACAAATAATAGTCCATTGTTTGATAGAACAAACTATGCATTCTCAAGTATAAAGATGTGGACTTATCTAATGGCTCTTGGGTTTGATATTTGACAATCAATTGTGACTAATTATACAACCCAAAACCTCCTCCAATAGATACGATCATGAAGCACGTTAGTGAACATAATGCAAAACCCATGAATGCTATTTTGTGGTCTATCAAAATCGGTTGTCAAGGTGATGCATTATGAATTGGTAAAAGAGTTTCAGGACATATTTTATGACATTCGTAAAGGCAATGACAAGGTGAAGAAGAAAATGCTCCAAATTGATAGAAGATAGTTCGAGAACTTGAAAGTGAAAGACGAAGAAAATGTTGCAGCTTATTGTTATTTATAAAAATAAAAAAATAAATATATTAATTATGTAAATACATTAATTTTGTAAAAGGGCATGATAAAAAATCATGACCCCTTGTTATTGAAGAACCCAAGGCTATAATCAAGCTAGGGCCTTCATTGCAAAAATAATATATATATATATATATATATATATATATATATATATTCAAATTTGTTCTATAGCATCTAGTATTAGAGCTCTCGACCTCGAGAGTGATCGTCCTGCTAGTGAGGGTCTTGACAAAAATCCATAGATTGAAATTAGAGTTGATTTAATACATGTTAAAGAAATATAATGTTTATTGCAAGAGAATAAAATCGTATCAAAGTTGTTCTACACACTTAGTTTTTCCTCACCATCTCATTGAATCCATCCATAACCATTGTGTTCCTTCTAGTTTCTCGTTGTTGCTATCATTGTCCTTGTCCCTATTATCGTACATTGCACTTGTCGCCAAATTTCACTGTTGTATAAATATGATATTCGTGTCGCATGACAACCATTCAACCCACTATGTTTTCCCCAGTTGCCGCATCGAATCCATTTGCAACCATTGTTGTCCATCCTTCGATAAGGGTGTGTCAGGGTATGTTGTACAACAATAGGGACATGGACAACAATGCTTGCAAATGGATTCGATGTGGCGACTGGGGAAAACATAGTGGATTGAATGGTTGTCATGCGACACGAATATCAGATTTATACAGTTGTGAAATTTGGCGACAAGTGCAATGTACGATAATAGGGACAAGGACAATCACATCAACAACAAGAAACTAGAAGGAACACAATGGTTATATATATATACACTAAGAAAAATAGTAATTAAATATTTAGCCAAAATAGATTGAAAAACATTGCCATTCACTAGGATGTTGATTATGAATGAGTTTAGGAAAAATTTAGCTAAGATGAATAAATGACATGATGCACTTGAGGAGGAATTAAGGGAGAAGCACACATAGTTAGAAGCACAAATAAAGAAAAATGACAATGTGATACAACATGATAAAGCATAGCTAAAAACACTGGTTGGAATAAATCATACTGAAATACAAAAAAAAAATTCCTTATTAGAAAAGCTCGTACTTAGTCTTTCTTTATCACATAACACATCCGATCCAGAGAAAAATACTTTTGAGACCTCCAATTCACCTAACTCGCCTCATATACCAAACCCCCAGCTAAACATACCTTAAACTATGCCTAATACTCGAACACCTAACTCGACTCACATACCAAACCCCTAGCTAAATGTACCTCAAATTCCAATTAATATTCCTAATCCACAGTTAAATATACATATTCATGGTATGATGATCTTGAACTAATACCAACCATATAGCCAACCATTTTTTGCATATCCTCCCCAAGCTAAATTGGAATTGTAAAAAATCGATGGGAACGAAAAACAAGGTATGGCCTAGTTCAACAAGACAAAAGAGTATTTCGAGATATATGACATTTATAATGATGACGAGAATATGATATATGCATCGATACAACTGTAAGAAGATGTATACAATTGGTACATGAGGTGGAAAATATCAGCGTATGTAATAAGTTGGAACAAATTTAAGGATGAGTTCTTTGAATGATTTCAGGGCATCAAAGAAGAGGAATTTTACACTAAACTCATCAGGTTGCAACAACAAGGAAATATGGATGAATTCACATGTGAATAGGAACCATTGGTTACGAGAGTACCAAAATTATTAGCAGAACTTTTGGTTTGACTGTATATCATTCAATTAAAAACACACATTCATAACAAGTTGAAGCTACATGATATTACAATGATGGAAAATGCAAATTACAAGGCAAAAGTTGTAGAAAAGATGCTGGAATGATCATCACTACAAAGATTCGATAAGGTTTACTCAAGGGGGAAGATTCCCCAAACTACCAAAGTAGAAAATACAAAATACCTTCCACCACATTTAAGAGGAAGACAAAGTAATATAGAAATCCAACGAACAAAAGAACGAAAATGCAAACAATGTGGCAAAAATGGTATCCCATAAATAAATGTTTTGAAGGAAATAATACCAAAAATTTATAGAAGTGTGAAGCAAAGGATGTTTCAAATAATGGTGAATCAATTGCAGAAGAAGTTGGGGATTCTCAACAATATTCCCTAGACTCAAACAACGAGAATGTTCTGCTGGAATCATTATCAACCATGACAAGAATAACCCAACACTGACAATTTTTTTGACACAAATCTTGCAAAAAGGTTGCATCTTTTCACAAATCCAATGCTTAATATGAAAGTGATGGTAGAAGATGGAAAGAAAATCAGAAGAGTAGGAAAATGTCATAAGGTTAAATTGCAAATTTAGTACTACATTTTAGAATCCCCATTTTACATCGTACCTCTTGGACGATTTTATAAGGTCCTAGGTGTCCAATGGCTACAAAAATTTGACACTTTACTCCACCAACCATCAAAAACACTTCATAAATTTTAGATGGCAAGGAGAGAAATATAAATTATATGGTTTTCAACCACCTCAAAATCAAATTGTATCATTCCATTATATGCTGAAGTTGGTTAAAAATGGAGCACCAACATATATAGTATAATTTCATCAAATGGAAATATTGACATTATAATTTGTTAGCAAATAACCACTTAAGATCCAAGAGTTAATTTAAAAAAATGAGAAAGTATTCGAAGATTTGCCTTTGGAGATTCCTCCTTAAAGATAAATTGAGCATGTCATCAAAGTCAAAGAAGAATCAAATCATGTCAACATCAAACTATATCGGTGCCCCCATCATAAAAGAAAACCGAAATTGAAATGATAGTCCAAGACCTACTAAAGTGCAGTATCATCACAAAAAGTAGAAGTCCTTATGCAACTCTTGCAGTCCTTGTTTGAATAATGGATATTTTAGGCTATACATTGATTACAAAGGATTGCATAAAAAAAAAATTAAAAAAAAAATTCCTATTCCCTATATAGACAACATGTCGAATGAAGTACATGGAACTAAGTGTTTTTCTAAATTGGAGTTAAGATCAGGATATTACCAAATCAAAGTAAGATTGAAATATATGGAGATGACTACCTTTTGAAACTCATGGTGGGCACTACAAATTCAAATTTATGCCATTCAGGTTAAATAATTCCCTAACCACCTTTCAGGAAACCATGAATGAAGTATTTCAACCCTACCTAAGGAAATTTGTGTTAGTCTTCTTTGACAACATTCTTATAAACTTGGGATGAGCATTTGAAGCACTTGGAGCAAGTTCTCTCTCTTTAAAAAAAAAAAATTCTATGATAATGGCAAAATGTACCTTTGGAAATGAAAACGTAGAGTATCTGGGACATGTAATATCACATGAAGGAGTGAAGGTAGCAATCACATAGTTGTTGAGCCAACTAAGATTTCTAAAATGAGAAGATTTTTGGTGTTAACACGATACTATCAAAGGTTTATTCAGAGATGTGCTCATGTAATCGCACTCCTAAAAAACCTTTAAAAAAATAACACATTATAATGGGATGACAAGGAAAGGTGTTTCAAAACCTTAAAGGAAATTATGTCCACTATACCTATACTATCAACTCCAATTTTTTCAAAACCTTTTTGTAATCAAATGTGATGCTTCAGGTTTCAGAATAGGGGAAATGTTGATGTAGGATGGTCATCATATAACATTTGAAAATAGGAAGATCAATAAAAGAGAATGCTTAAAATATACATACGACAAGGAAATGTTGATCATTATGCACACACTAGCCAAATGGAAACAATATATTTTGGGAAGTAAGTTTGTGATACGAACATATCATAATAGTCTTCAACACCTTCTCTAGCAAAAAACACTTTGTAGAATACAACAAAAATGTATCGAAAAAATTGCTACTTTTGATATAAGAGGTATTACATAAGAAGGGAAAATAAAACATGAAACATATGCTCTCTCTGGCAAAGACGAAGAGTCTCCATCACTTATAGCTTTAGTTTTAGTTCAAGAATGACTCAATGAAATTTGAAGTGAGTATGCAAAATATCCAAAAACATGTGTTATAATCAATAGTCCTATTCAAGACTCAAAATTCAAATGGGAAAAATGATATTCTTTGGTAAAAATAAACAATTTTCCTAAGCACAAAATTAAAATTTAAGCCCAAAATTTTCAAGGAATATCATGATTCGCTAGTAGTAAGACATGTGGGTTTCTTGAAAACATACTATATTGCACACCAATCATTTTTTTAGAAATGGATAAATAATGATATTCAAAAATATGTATCAAAGTGTTATCAATGCCAAAGAAATAAAAAATGAGAACATTAAGACCCTTAGATTGCTCCATCCCCTAAATATTCCAAACCAAAAGTGGAAATAAATTTTGATGGACTACCCATGTTAAATGAAAAGGAAAAAATTCTCGTAATAGTCAATAGACTCACCAAGTATGCACAATTCATGGGAATAAAGAAATCAAACTTTGTAAAACAAATTGTTGAAGTATTTTGCAAAAATGTCTACAAATTGCATGGATTTCCAAAATTAATTGTTAGCAATAGAGATGCAAATTTTAAAGGGAATTTCTAAAAGGAAGTTTTCAAATAGAGTGGAATATACCTCAACATGAGTTTAGCGTGTCATTTGCAAACAAACGATCAAACATAATTTTTCAATAAATGTTTAGAGGCTTATATTTGTTGTTGTATAAAAAACAAACATAATAAGTGGTTTCCTTGGTTATAATTTGTTGAATGGTGGTGCAACTCTAATTATTGGGGTTCATTTTGTTTTGGCATCACTTGGCTTAGTGGGGGTTTTCTGAACCAATTTTGACTTAAAGGATCATCTTTCGTGTTTCATGTGGCATAGCGGGGGTTTTACGACCCAAGCATTAAAGTAGATGAAATGACACAACTCATGTGATTGTTCCATCCATGAATCAGAAAAAAAAAAAGCACAATTTGCGAGAAAGCTAAAAAGATGGCCTGACAATTACAAAGGTAAGCTACACTTCAAAATTTTTAATCATGATAGAGTAGGATATTTTCCTACTAAATGTCTACATGTAAAATGGGAAGACAATGATAAGGAAGAATAACATAATGATAAAAGAAAATGTGATAGACAAAGGAAAAAAAAAGAAAAAAAGATGACTTTTTACTCCAGAGAGGACTACAGCTTGTTTGAAGAAAGTGATGGATATTATTATGATATTAAAATTAATAATTCCTCTTCATAGAAATGGAGACAGTCTATTGATAAATAAAATGAAGACATTGAGAGAAAAGAAGAAGAAGAAGAAGAAAGAAAGAAGGAAAGAAGATAGAGTTTTTACTCTAGAGAGACCCTATAGCTTATTTGAAGAAAGTGATGGACATGTTTACAGAAGGAGCAATTGCAGAAATATGAAAAGTGTTGATTTTTGTTGCTATGGCTAGTCTTCATAATTACTGTTTTAGCCATCCAAATATTTATGTAACATTAAATTCAAGACATGTTCTTCATGTCATTTTCAAAAGAAAGAAGTTGAATTTCTAAATTTGAGTTTTCGGCAAGAATGTCAAGTCAACCCTCCTCAAAATCAAGTTGGCCTGACCCTTCAAACACACGGGTTCATGCAATCATTATATATACCCAATAGACTCCATCTATTGGGAGGAAATTTAGATTACTTCTGTTCAAGTGAGGGTTCGCTTTTGTTTAAGTGAAGGAGGGGAAATACAAGGGCATATCAAGTTTTAAGGGCAAGTCGAGAATCTGGGCAAACTTGATTTCCAAAACAACAAGATGAAATTTCAGGGGGCTAAAATTTTAGGAGGCTGAATTTGTCTTTGGTTGACTAGGCTTGACATGGGCATGTTTGTGGTCATTTTGACTTTTTTTTTACTAGAAGATCAAATTGTATCTCTTGTTGACTTGAATAATTTCTCTAAGGACAAGATTGTTGGGATTTCCCCCAATTGGGTTTTCCCAAGGTACAATTATGTGTCTCATGTGTTTGAATGTCTCTATATGGTCCTAATAGCATTTTTTTTCTATTGTTGAGATCTTATGTATAATTTATATATGATGAATGTAAACATAAGAAGTATAAACATAAAAAATCATAAGAAGTAATTATCAGATTAGAAGATATTTGGAAAATAAACATGGTTTCAGAGATGGATGGAAGAGGAGCGTTAAGGAGTAGTCAAGAAAATACCTAATTTGAATCCTATAACCATACCTCAAACTAAAAATAAAAATCTAAAGGCAACTGAAGTCAACTCATGGTTATGAGGATCAAAGTCTTATTCTTTTAAGGGCCAGATTCTGTTGAAGAATGAAAAATCTCAGTCTAGTTGCAAAGGGACAAAATGCCTAAGAGATTATCTCAGTAAGGCCAAAAAGGCCTTGGGTTTAGTAATAGAGGGCCGAGAGGCCTTAGAGATGACCTTAGAAGATCTAAAATGTCTCAGACTACAATACTTCAGTTAGTAGAAAATACAATAGAATTGTCTTTTGTGCACGAGGTCTACTAAAATTTGTTTGCACAAAGTGGTTTGCAACCTTTTGATTATGGAAGGAACTATTCCTTCAGGTCAAGGAAAGGCACCCATATTAAAAAGGAAATTTTCTATTATTTCATGGTTAATAAAGTTCATTTCATGTGTCACAAACAACATATTTAATAAAGGACTCCATTGCTGCACAACAAAAGAAGTACGCTAAAATCTGCTTGGAAGGTGTCAAGAAAAATGATCCTTAAATTATGAAGCTGTTGGAAATTCCGAGAGGGGGGTGAATCAATATTTCTTTTCAATTGTTATTTTTACCAATTAGATCACTTATATTTAGAATACAAATGAACAATAAGAATAAATTCCTTTATTAATATTAATAAATTAAGTACAATATTTGTGTAGGGCTCCAACCCTAGATGAAGGCACCAATCTTCAATTTCCCAGTCTCCAACCTGTATTATGCCAAGCATCAACTTGGACTTCACAAGGCTCCAAAATATAGGGCTCCAAACCTATCTCCCAAGCCTCCAACCTTGTCACTTTGAGGCACCAACCTTGTCACTTTGAGGCACCAACCTCTAGGGCTCCAACCCTATCTCTAGAACAGGCTCCAACCTGGTCTCTTGAGGACTACTATCTTATAGGGCTCCAACCCTATCTTCCAAGGCACCAACCTTGTCTCTATGAGGCTCCAACCTCTAGCTTCAATTCGTCAAGATATATTTGGTTATACTTCATGGCTCCCAATGTATTCTTCAACGAGCGCTGACAATCTTCAACTATCCCCTCACTTATTCTCCACGTCACTTCATCAATGACAACCTTGTTCTTCACATGAAGGTGTCTCCACTATTCTTCATGGTACCCAAAACAAAGATCTTCAAGGTTACTTCATGATGACTAATGCATCATGGTCTTCAACATTATCTCCAATACCTTCAAAGTGTCTCAAATGGGTCATCAAAAATGCTTCAAGATGTCTTCAATAATTGCCTCAAAAATATTCTTCAGTGGCCTAAGTTGTGTTCCAAGGTCTACTGCCTCAAGTCGACACAATCTTCTTCAAATACACTAGAGGGTCTTCAAAGATGTTCAAGAGGACTTCAATAGATCTTCAACACTGCTTCTACAAGACTTCAAATCTTCTCAACAAGTCTGCTCCAACAAGTTTAGTAGGAGGTCTTCCAAAAGTCTGCTCCCAAGAGGTCACTAGTCCTGTCTAAGAGTAAGCCCAAACTCCCCTCTTAATTTTCAACTCAATAATTGTTCCATATTTGCAAGGATTCAAGTGATTGAATGTTCTATTGTTTTAAGTGTAGCTACTATCCACAAGTCCTGTAGCTACCTCTTTTGTCTGAGGTTGCTAAACAAAGGTCCGAACAACAATCTATCAATACCACTGAGCCAACTGAGGTATAGTTCAGACTTTGACAAGAGATCCGAAGTACTGATCTGAGGGCATAGGTCTGAGATTTTGTGGATGATCACCACATAACAAGTCCAAGTTCCTCCCAACAACAAGTTTCTGGTACAAGTACCAAGCTACAAGGTTGTAATTCCAATAGGTTTGAAACAAAATCCTGTAGCCGGTTATCTTCCTTAATGGGTCAAAGCTTAGGTACAGGCCTGTGATTATAGATTATGAGCCACAGTCACAGTTTTTTTTAAAGTGGTTCGAATCTACAATGAGTTTGAGTTTGCAATTAGTTTGAAATGCAAGTCTATAACAAGTGGATTGCAGATTCAAATTACAGGGTTTAACAGGACGAATTGAAGAGCTTTAGAAGCTACCAGGAATCCCATGAAAATACTCCACGTAATTACTTCAGAAACGAATTTGTATCTTCTATATGTTTGATCTGAATTTTCTTGATCGAACTGTGATGAAATGGACGAATTCTATTGGGTATTTATAGTTGTTTCCACCTACGAAAAGACGTGTCTGTTCGTGAAGGAGCGCTGACCTATATACTGGAGCCGATGTGTATGTATTAAAATGTCTATTATGTAAATTTAATTTTAGGGCGACCTGTGTGCAATTTCGTGCCAATATTTTACTTGTTGAAACTGAAGACTTTTAAATACTTTTAAGTGAAAATGTGAAGTTGGGTTACACTTTTTTCTCTTTTTTGAGAAAATAATATCATTTTTTTTTCTTTTTCTACAAGGTAAAACAATTTTTCTGTTTAGAATTTCATTTTGCGATAAAATAAAAGTTGTCAAAAATTTTATTAACTTTCTATTACTTATTTTTTGGAATTTTTTATACACATTTGATATGTCAACTTAGCGTTTCTTTGAGTGTGTGTTCTTTAACAATCAAAGGATTCATAAAAAGTCATGTTCAAACACGTTGGCGTATTCCTTGAAAACTTTGTGTTTTTTAGAAACAAAATGTGTTACAACAATCTAGACAGAGTCTACTTTATTTTCGTTATATTTACGAAACCAACTGATGCATATCATAATTACTAGAATTTTTTGAACTTATTCAATATGAAAAAACTGCATATTTTGAATATGTTTCGGCTTGCCCAAAATTTCTCAACATATAATTTATAAACTAAAAATCTAAAAACTACCCATTACAGATGATGGACCAATGTAATGCACCATAATTTTTTCAATTTTTTTTACAATGTATTTTGGAAGATCCAAAATATTGATCTCACTGAACCATAATGAGCTTTAGAAATTGTTTGCACCCGTTTTATTACAAAATTAATTAAAATTAGTAAATATTTATGAAATTCCATAAAAGTTATATTTTCTAAAAGTAGATTGAATTCTGCAAATGCTTGTCTTGATTCTGACAGTTAATTCATAAAGTTTCATGGAGTTTAATCAGTCCAAAGTTGAAGAAATTTGTTCATATCTCGGTTCTATGTAATTGTAGACATGTTAGTTCGGCCGAACTTTCAAAAAAAGTTCGGCCAAATTGTTTTTTTGTCCCGACGGCCCGTCAAGTCTAACGACACAAAAGTTCGACCGAATCTTTTACAAAAGTTCGGCGGAATTTTTAATTGACTTTACGTCGGCCGGAAAATTCAACGAAGCCCCTCCAAAAAAGACATTTCGCGGCAACATAAATAAGCATAAACAAATTCATTATTTTCGCATAATTTCACACATTTCTTCATTTGGTCTGATTTTGCAAAGGATTTTTTTGGGACTTAATTTTCAAAGGACTCTTTTTGGCTTAACATTCAAAGGAAAATTTTTGGAGGTATGTGATACATTTTTTGGATGCTTTTTGGGCTTAATTTCCAAGAACATTTTTTTTGAAGGTATTTTGTTTTTAGAGGTTTTGGGCTTAATTTTCAAAGGACATTTTTTTGGAGGTATTTTGTTTTTAGAGGTTTTGGGCTTAATTTTCAAAAGACATTTTTTGGACTTTTTTTGGGCTTAATTTCGAAAGGACTCTTTTTAGACTTAGTATTCAAAGGACATTTTTTGGAGGTATTTTTTAAAGTAATATTTTTTTAGAGGCTTTTTGGGCTTAATTTTCAAAAGACATTGTTTGGAGGTATTTTTTTTAGAGACATTTGTTTTAGACGTTTTTGGACTTAATTTTCAAAGGACATTTTTTGGAGGTATTTTTTAAAGTGACATTTTTTAAGGAGTTGGGCTTAATTTTCAATGGACATTTTTTGGAGGTATTTTTTGGGGGCTTAATTTTCAATGGACAATTTTTGGAGGTATTTTTTGGGGGCTTAATTTTCAATGGACAATTTTTGGAGGTATTTTTTGAAGTGAATTTTTTTTAGAGTACGTGTTTTGGGTTGAAGTAAATATTTTATAATGATTTTTTAAAATGAGTTTTTGTCTAACTTTTGAAATGAAATTTCTTTGCAGGACTTGGAAGGAAATATTTTGAGATTAATTTCATTTTTAAAAGACATTTTTTTCCTCGAATTTTTTAAAGTAAGTGTTTTGGATTAAAGTATATCTTTTGTGCAAATATTTTAAAATAATAATAATAATAATTATTATTATTATTTTTTTAAATTAAACCTTTTGTGTTGCTTTTTAAAATTGGGTTTTTGTCTAAATTTTTGATTTTTTTTTTTTGAACTTCATACTCAATTATCACGGGGAATCGAAGGAATTGCAAGAGAAAATATGATCAAACAATAGACCCTTAGGAACGTAGAGAACAGGTGAGAGAATATCGCAAAAAAAAAAGAGAAGAACGCTCAAATATTGAAAGGGAAAATCAACCTCTACTAGAAGTTGAAGCAGGGATGTAAATGTAAATATTATAAATTTGATATTTAAATTTTTCAAGTGTAAATTGTGAAGCTTAATTTTTATTTGATGAACTAATTTGAAAAATATTTTGCAATGTAAATAGAGACAAATATTCCTCAAAACATTGATGATGAGATACAAAATTTTGAAAGAAAAAGTGAAAGAGATATTGAACCAATGATTGAAGATGGTGAAAATTTTGAAATAAATTCGAGTGAAGAAATTGAATCATTAGGTATATATATATATATATATATATATATATATATATATATATATATGTTGAACACATGCACGTAGTATTGAAATTATACATATTTATTAATTTGGTTATTTATTGAATATGTAAACTTATTATGTACTATTAATTCGAATATGTACAAATAAAATCAATATCGATGATGAGATGTTAGAAAATGTTGACACTCACACACATGGAGATAAAAAATATGACCATGTTATACGATATCATGTTAATCGCATTTTTGATTCGTTATTCATAAAGGAAATTGTGCTAGTTCAAGCCCAATGGTTGAAAGGTCTCTTAACATTAAGGAAATTAAAATAAGCTATGAATTTATTGGGTATTCGAAAATCAACAAAAGATTAAAAAAAAAAAAATGATGGAAAATGTGATACAAAATATAAATAGTTCTATAAATTCAATTAGAATATCTAGACAGAAAAATGTTTTAGATGCAAGTAGAGAAATACATATGGCAGTGGTTTCATCAAGTACTAAAGAGAATTTCTTGGTAAAATCTATGACACGAGCATTAGGAACCTCACGAAAAACTTTGCACAAACATCGGAAATTTCGGTTGCAAATAGATGTAAATGATGAACTCGCTTGTTGGATAGCTATTTGTAGAAAATCATACAAAGATAGACTTGGAGAAAATGTTAAAAAAATAATATATAAATATTGGATGAAAAATTCACATGTTTCACCAAAAGCAAGGGATGTGATGCGAAGAAGAATAACACGAAATTAGTACGAAGAACATCCAAAAAATTTATTGGACACCACTTAGATAGAGTTGGACACCACTCAGATAGAGTTGTTCAACAAGTTCAAAGAAGAGAATCGTGAAATTGATGTCACAATCAGTGCTTTTGTGCAACAAAAACCATGGTATGTAAAACCTATCACCGTACACGACACTTGTTGTTGTCATTATCATGTGAAATTTCAGTTATATTATGACACATTCCTTAATTTTGGTAAACATTTTGGAAAGATTCACCTCCTCCTTCCACTATCCATGATTTCATATCTCAAATTGTATGTGGAAGAGAAAGCCATGAATTATTTTACCAAAAGAAATGTGTTGGTAAAAAATGCGATGATTGTGGAAATTTGACTAAATTTCAAAAAAAATATCGTACTGATATAAATGATCATTATTGTCCAACATGAAAGTGAAATGGTAGAGATATGAATATATCCATACATCGATTCAAGGTTCAAGAGCTAAAAGAATTGATTTACAAGAAGAAGAAATTTTTGTGATATATTTTTTGAGAAAGTTTGAAGTAGAAATTTATAAATACACCAAGCATTCCCATAGAGCTCGGTGGCAGGACTTGCAATTCAAAAAATCCCGTGAATTTTTTCCACCGGGGACCATTTTGTCAGTAATTGATTTTGCGGAAAACTACACATTTGTTCCACAAAAATAAATTCAGAGTGAATACTATCATTCTGACCAAGTATCCATGCTCGTCCATATTCTATATAGATATGCTAAACAAAATGTTGATCATATAGAAAGCACCAGTGAAAATTGACATGTTATTAAAGAATATCACTTTTATATAAGTGATGATCGTACACATGATACATATTTTGTACAACACTGTTTTGGAAAGATTTATGACTCCTTGAAAAGTCATGGAATAAAACTCAATGAACATTGGATATGGTCATATGGATGCACAGGTCAATTCAAATCTTCAAGATCATTCTTTTGGTTGTGTCCTCTTCATATAAAAACCTGCATTTTACATTGTTGGAATTTCTTTGAGACTGGTCATGGAAAAGGATAACATGACAGTGCAGGGGCATGCATAAAACAATCACTTCGAAGATATCAAATGCACCCCTCTGAAAACCGGCTTGTCTCAATTAAAGAAGTTGTTCAATGGTGCATTTTTGCACTAAGCCATGAGACTAACCGATCAAGGGAAGTGCGAAGGTACATTCAATTTAATTTTTATTGGATTTCTAATTTTAAACAATGTACATTTATCACAGTGATTATCTTTGATGGTATTTTTATATCATATTTATTTCTTCTTTGAATTTTCCATATAGGTTTTTTTGGCATATTGGGGTTGAAGATGTAGATAGATCGATTGGAAATGACGTTGAAACAATAAAAGGGACTCAAAAATTGCATTCAATTAAAACAAATTTGTCCACAAATGTGTTTGCATTGGATAAAAGAAAATACCCTTATTTTTGTCATGTTTGCATAGACAACATAGAATCCAATGATGTTTGTGAAAACAAAATGTATGTAAAATATTGGCAACATACATAGCTAAATACAAAGGGGAAAATGTCTGTTGCAAGGTTTGAAGAAATGCAATCAGAGGAGACTACAATATCATCTGATGGTGATCAAGTTTCTGATCTTGTTAGAGAAGGTAACATTTCAATTGCTTTCAAATGATAGAGATCTAGAAATAGATAATAAAATCAAGTACATGTATGTTAATTTTAAAGTTAAATTTTCATGTTAATTATGATCTAAATTTAAATACATAAGTTTGTTTTATTGTGCAGGAGATGTCTTTGCTGTAATTTCACCTACTATGAACGATGAAAATGTGAAGTATTATTTGATGCGTTGCATTGAATGAAAGCTGAAATTATTAGAAAACTATAATGATTTACATATGACACAGGGTCTATTATACTGAAAGGTTATTTTTTTTGACAAAATAATCAAAGTGGGGATTTTGTTTACTTTCAAGACTATGAAATTGATGTCATAAGTTGTCAATATAATCACTTGGTGTGTGCAACACACATAAATTTGATAGAAGTTCAATCAAAGAAAAAAACGAAAATTAAGAAATGGAAAATGTCAAAATCCGATCATGAACGGATCATTGAAGATGAAATTCCATTAGAATTTTTTTGATTGAACTACCCAACAATTTCTTCTCTTTGGATTCATGTTTTAGAACTTCCAAAACTCAACTAAAAATTGAACTGCCTTTTTATGTTATATGTGCAAGTGTTTGCACACGCACATTGTTTTGGTACATGCACACGAGTAATTTATACATGTGTACACATACACATGTCTATATTATCTGGTCTAAATGATTTCATACATTCTCTGGTACATTTTTTCACAATGTCATTATTGCAAAATGTACATATCTGTGTATCTAGCATAGTTGATATAATGCAAATTTGAAGTTGCACGATTTTGTTTTAGATGTGCGTGTTTATTAGAAGTAAATTATAATATTCATTCTTGAATGAAAAATGTGTATTACGTGTTCTGTAATTTCCATTTTACTATCAACTGAAAGTAGCTTTTCTATGTGCATTGATGAAAAATGTTGCACGTACTGGATATATATGTTCTAGAATGCAATTATAAAATTTTATGATTGTTTGACACATCTAAGAAGACCTATACTCTTATGATTTTTTTTAGATATATATACATCGATATGTATTGTACTTCAATCATTTTAACATATATTCAAACATGTACTTAAATCATTTCTATGTACATATATTCATGTGAATTTTGTTTTGTTTGTAAAATGACAACTTGAATTTTAAAAACAAAACATTATATCACAATCACATGCCAAATGTAGTTCAACCATCCAAAACTTGAGTTTTAAAAACAAAACATTATATCACAACATTACTGAATACATGCCAAAAGTAGTTCAACTATCCAATAAAAATAAAACATTATATCACAATCACATGCCAAATGTAGTTCAACCATCCAAAACTTGAGTTTTAAAAACAAAACAAATTATATCACAACATTACTTCACTTGCCAAATGTATTTTAACTATCCAATAAAAGCAAAACATTATATCACAATCACATGCCAAATGTAGTTCAACCATCCAAAACTTGAGTTTTAAAATCAAAACATTATATCACAACATTACTTCACATGCCAAATGTAGTTCAACCATCCAAAACTTGAGTTTTAAAAACAAAACATTAAATATCACAACATGTGATCACATGACAAATGTAGTTCAACTATCCAAAATATGGTTTGTAATTCAATATTTCCATCTAGAGAGATTCATTTTATATTTTTAACAAGTTTATAAAATGACAACTTGAATTTTAAAAACAAAGCATTATATCATAATCACATGCCAAATGTAGTTCAACCATCTAAAATATACACATTGTGAAAATGTAATTTGAAATTTTCATCTAGAGATTCATTTTATATTTAAAAAATAAAATGATAACTTGAATTTTAAAAACAAAATATTATATTGTAAAACAAAACATTCTATCACAACATGTGATTACATGCCAAATGTAATTCAACTAGATCTAAAAATACACATGTACATGTACATGTTTAAAAAAATAAAATGAGAACTTGAGTTTTAAAAACAAAACATTATGTATATCAAAAGATGTGATCACATGCCAAATGTAACTATCCAAAATTTAAATAATTCTTGATAAGAGTAAATGTAGTTTAAAACTATATATCCAAACAATAAAATATGTCCAAAATTTGTATCTCACACATGAAGAATAAAATTATATATATATATATATATAGATATATAGATATATAGTTCAATGCATAGTACATTACAAATATCAAGTTATATATAGAAAAGTAAATATATGACAGCATCTAGATAAGACTATATATAAAAAAGTAAATTTAAGACTAGATCTATCAAATATAATGTTGCACACATGTGCATCATCCATAAAAAACAGAGGGATCTAGTGTCACTCCCAACAAAGTCATGATCCTTGAGCTATCTTGTGAAGCATGGGGAACCTGTGAATGAGAATATAGAACTTCATGTAAAAAAAAAATGAAAAAAAAATCATGCAATACCTCATGAGGTTCCCTCTCCATTATGTTTGTTGCTCGTCCATTAAAACTTCCTCCACGGGAACATCTTCCACAGTAAACTGTAGAATATATATGTACAAGTATATATATATATATTTCAAGTGAAAATGCATATATAAACTAATTTTCAATAATATTAAAAAAAAAGTTAGACAACTTGTTCAGATGGTTCAAATGGTGTGGATTTCCCTATCTCCATCATACACTCCATCGCTAGAGTCCGTGGAGAAGGGAAATCATCTCCAGGAACCTAAAATTCAAAAATTTTAAAAGTATAAAATAACTCAAGATCTAGATCTCAATTTATAATAAAAATTTTGAACTTCAATTTATAACTTATAACTTAAACATATATTTAAGTGAAAAATTGAATACTTGTGATGGTGGATCTAGCACATCTCCTAAGGGTGGATCCGAAAGAAAATCTCTAAAAACCTAAAATTCAAAAAATTTAAAATAACTCAAGATCTAGAGATCTCAATTTTTAATGGAACTTTTGAGCTAGAATATATAAATTAAAAACATATTTAAAAGTGAAAAATTGTTCATACATGTGAAGGTGGATTTGGCACATCTCCTAAGGAAGAAGAAGGTGTCGCCATCCCAAAAACATCGGACGGAATAAGAATCTGTTAACATTTGATTATATATACATGTACATGTGTGCTCAATTATTTATTTTAAAAATATGTCATCATGTTTCGATATATATAATAATAGATAAAAAATAATTGTACATCATCATGTTCATTTAAAAAACATTAACATTTTCCAACATATCTTGATGGTGAGAACCATCTTGATTGTGTGATTGATGGTGAGACCCATCTTGATTGTGTGAACCGGAGGCTTTGACCGTGATATTAACATCAAATGGTGTTAACATATAATGATACATTTTTGTTATATTAATGTATACAAATAAAGGTATGTATATATTTATTTATTACAAATTTTACATGTGTTAAAATAATCACCTTAACCATTAACACATACCGATCCCATGCCCTCTTGCTCATGAATAATTAGGTCCTGCCAACCATTGTGACAATTCTTTGCATATTTTTTGAGATCTTAAACACTCATGTTGTCTATCTCTTCATTTGTATAATACAAAAAATTAGCGCGTGAAATCTCACGTGCTCTTTGTCGATTCAGATAAACATCAACTCCATCCAGTCCACTCCGAACATTGTCAATGATGGCATCCATTGCTTCTCGACTAATTTGAGAAGTGGCATCCATATCTGACTGCAAAGTTTCAACACGAAGAGGTCGAATAACCAATGATGGCTCAGGGCGAGGCAACTTAGCATCACGCGTAGCACCCCTATGGTCACACAATCGACCTTTCCCAGGACCAAAAAATTCATAGGAAAGGTCATTACAATTGGGTTTTATTCCCAAAAATAATTCTGCATAAAATAATTTTGCAAAATAAAACGGAACCTCATCGTTCCATGGGAGTCTTCCATAGGCAACAAGGTTCCTATCATACATATAGCCAACTATATTAGGGTGCTTGAAATATTGCACCTTTAGCATCTTTATTTTCAACCCTTCTTTGAAATTAAACATAGACTTGGCCATTTATGTTGTAACTCTTTGTTTAACAACCTCCCATGTATCGGGACCCATCACTTTTTCCTTTCTTTTTCTCATCATTTTTACAAAAGTATCAGTGGTTGGCCCAAGCTTTAGATACACATCTACTAGTTCGCTTAAAGAGTTAGTAACTATTTCCAAGCTTTGTCAACTCTCAGCAGGGAGTTTCAAAGACACAAGATCTCTCTTCAATTTTGAATGAAGATGTTGACACCTTTGTAAGGTGCATTGCTGCATGTTTGATTCCCAATAAATTTCAGATGAATAAGTCGTGGTTGGTGTACAACCTTCTTCTTAAATAACAAGTTCTGTCCTATGTATTTTTTGAGCAAAATTTGGAGCAACATTTTCACCCTTTGCATCAATATATAAATTTTTTATATTAAAAAAATATGTAAATTTTTTTGTACAAATTGAATGAAAATAATATTTAGATTGATGGCCACCTCGATATGGCTGGCTAGCATCTTGCCCACCCTAAGACTGTTGAGAACCAGAATGACCACCGATTGGTTGATAACCAACACGACCATCCATGATTGGCCTCTGGGGGAATGCATATCACCACCTTCACGCAATTCGCCAACACCTATTGATGGCCCTCCAAGGGAATGTGTACCACCACCAACCTCATGAGACAAGAGGGAAGCTTCATAAAAAATATGAATTTATAATCACTTCAAAAATACATTCATACATATAAATACATGTACACATTCATTGATTAAATTGCGTGAACCATACCACGATTGCATGAACCATGGCCACATGAACCATGACCATGCTCGATTGATGGAGTAGACACCCTTGTCCTCCTACCTCCTAAAAAATAAAAAATGAAAGTTATTAACAACTAATTTAACTTATAAAATTGATAAAAAATCAATTCCATATGTACACACATGTATGTATGGAGATAAGATTATATTTAAATACCATGAACATCCCTCGATCCATGACCCCCTCTCTCGTAGAGATATAGGATTCTATTGATCTTCACCTTTCATCCTCCATGATATATATGGATATATCTATAATGGACATTTACAATTATTTTTAAATTACTATTTAAAATAAATTCAAAAGAAATTTCAAAAAATTAATGTAATTTAGTGTACACAAATGATGCAAAACACAACTTTCAAAGCACTAATTGGTGTGTGAAACTCAATTTAAGCAAATTTTTTATAAAAATGTTAAGTTCACCAAGTTGCGCTTTAAATGGTGGGAGCACACCTGGTATATAATTGAAAAAAACACATGGTCATTAAAAAATATGCATGAAACTCCATTTAAAAAAAAATTTGTTGAAGTCCTCACATTTTAATTTTTATAAAAATGTGAAGTTCACTAAGTTGCAAATGTGAATTTCACCAAGTTGCGCTTTACATGGTGGGAGTACACTTGGTATATAATTGAAAAAAACACATGGTCATTAAAAAAGACGCATTTATAAGTAAAAAATACAGACATATCAAAGATATGTTACAATGTCCATCAATAAATTCTGAAGGAGAGCGTCTCAACACTAATTCATCTTTGAGAGATGAATCTTGAATTTTTGAAGAAGAGCGTCTCAACACTAATTCATCTTTGGGAGATGAATCTTGAATTGACATTGCCCCGTATAATAATAATTCATATATTAATTCATCTTTGATAGATGAATCTTGAATTGACATTGCTCCACATAATAGATCACCAGACATCTTATTAACATTTTTATAATGTCTTATACTAAAAAATTGAAATTGGCTAACAATATTATTTTCTTTTCCATGCAGATGTTTTAGCCTCTCCTTCTTAAATTGATACATGCCTTTCATCTGGTTGCACACAAGTTCAGAATTGGTGAAAACTACAATTCCATTTCATCCATACTCCCTAGTTGTTCCCAAGCCTTCTATCAATGCAATATAATATGCCTCGTTGTTTGTTGTTCTTCCCGATATATTCATTTTCCTTTGGAGGACCTTGCTAGTCGCAATATTGCAAAGCACATATGTAGTCATTGATTTCCCTGGATTGGGATAGCAAGAAACATCTATGAATAATGTCTATTTTTCAACCATATTTAGTGGGTTTTTTGATCCCTGAAAAAAAATTTCAATAAAATATATTAAATTAACATTTATTGCAAATTCATGGGAGAAATGACATGTGCATGGTTTTCCTTAAAGTTTATGGGAGAAATCACATCTAGAAATGACACGCCTTAAAGATTGCCTTGCCTAGAGTTTAAGGGAGAAATGATATGTACATGGTTCCAAAAACACTGGCAAATTATGCCTTAAAGTTTATCGAAGAAATGACATGTACACTGTTATCCTTAAAGTTTACCTTGAGTTTATGGGAGAAATGGGAGAAATGACATCCTTAAATTTTGCCTTGATTTTATTGGAGAAATGACATGTATGTACATGGTTATCCTTAAAGTTTGCCTTAAAATTTATGGGAGAAATGACATAGAAATGACATGGACATGGTTATCCTTAAAGTTTGCCTTAAGTTTATGGGAGAAATGACATGTATGTACATGGTTATTCTTAAAATTTTCCTTAAAGTTTATGGGAGAAATGACATGTACATGGTTATATCCTTAAAGTTTGCCTTGAGTTTATGTGAGAAATGGGAGAAACGACATGTATGTACACGGTTATCTTTAAATTTTGCCATAAAGTTTATGGGAGATATGACATGTACATGGTTCCAAAAGCACTAGCAAATGCCTTAAAGTTTATGGGAGAAATGGGATGTACAAAAATGGATATTACAATGAAGAACTTCTATGTAGATCTGTTCCAAAGATTGACTGTAGGGCATTTACTAGATATGTCACCTTTGAGAAAGTATGAGATCCAGAGGCTACTTGGCCATTTGTAGACTCTGCCTTTAGAACTTTTAGAAGTTAACACTCAATAGACAGACTCAAATCCTATGGAAGTTCAGCCACTTTAGGTTCGATTTTTAGGCCTTAAATTTTGCCTTGAATTAGTGGGGCAAATCCTTGAGTTTGTGGGAGAAATAACATATGCATGGTTTGCCTTAAAGTTTATGGTAGAAATCACATCTAGAAATGACATGCCTTAAATTTTGTCTTGCCTAGAGTTTAAGGGAGAAATGACATGTACATGGTTTGCCTTAATGTTTTCCTTATAGTTTATGGGAGAAATGACATTGCCTTATAGTTTATGGGAGAAATGACAGAGAAATGACATAGAAATGACATGTCGTAAAGTTTTCCTAAAATTTTATGGGAGAAATGACACATGTGTATGGGAGAAATGACACATGTACACAGTTTTTTCCTTAAATTGGTAGTGGTTTGCACTTACTAAAACAACTAGTGGTAGTGGTTGATGAAGTTATGTCAAAAGTCACATCTTGATGAGTTTGTGGGAGCAATGACATGTACATTGTTTGCAAAATTATTTTATGCACTTCCTGAAACAACTAGTGGTAGTGCTTAATGAAGTTATGTCAAAAGTCACATCTTGATGATTTTGTGGGAGAAATGACATGTACATGGTTTGAAAAATTATTTTATCCACCTACTGTTGAAGAGGTAAATCCCCTCTGCGGACAGAGGTGATCCCTACTAGCCCAGACCGGGTCTAGCAACAATCGTCACATGCTATAGTGCAGGTTCCTAATTGCAAATAAACCAACTAGCGATGAAGGCTTACCTGGAATCCAATGCTGTCGCTTTTATAGAAAGTAGCGCTCCCGTTCCTTAGCTCTGGCAGATCACGATCCTCACGATCTCCAAGACCGGACAACTGCACACGCAAGAAACACAACAAACGCAAGCGTAAAATCCAGTATATGCAACTATATGTCAGTAAGAGAAGACATAACTCATTATCATAATCAACAACAAGGAACCATAACCAATAGTCGCTTATCATTAATCAATCAAAGGAGGATACAACCTGGCTCTGACGTTGAATTCTCCTTCGGAGGGTCACCAGCGGAACACGTCTCGAAAAAATACTATCGGGGATAGGACAAGCCTCTCTCTTCGGATGTCTCGACAATAATCTCCTTGCTTGGATTTGGCCTTAAGGGAATGAATCAAGCCTCTTGCAACATTAGGCTCTGATGGCTCTTGGGAACAAGCTTGCAAAGGAGATGAGCAAGCTTTTATAGATGGAGGAAGGTGAGTTGGGATCCCTATAATCATGGGATTGGCCCTATCCTCAAGGAAGCTTTCATGAGAGGTGGCAAAACACTTCCTCTACATGGAGATCCAGAGCCAAACCTCCCAACTCAAATTAGATGCCAGTTTATGGATTAGTTAGGACGAAACTTCCGCCAATTATTTTTAAAAAACACTCCTTAAAATGGCTAGCGCAAGTGTGACTCTGAGACAGAGCGCCAATTGGCGCACCCTATTTGAATGATTTCCCCCATTGGCGCGAATGCCGAGAGCGGCTTCAGCGCGATGCAAAGTGTTTTTGGGGTTTTTCACAAGGAGTTGTCTTCGAGGGGCAATGAAAGCTCATGTTCGGAAGGGATGTCATGAAAGTGGTTTCAAGTCATGTCCTTTGATGCCGTCCACGGAAGGAGCCCTCCAATTGTGCGGGATGGGTAGTGCGGGGACGGTGAGAAGCAAGGCTTCTGTGATGCCCCTAAGCATGAAGACCCAGAGAGAGAGAGGGGTGAAATGCTTTACGAGAACGTGTCCAACTGAAAACACCGCCGTCAGAAAACCTGCGTAGAGAAATACAACTGATATCTCAGATACATGATATATATGTGGTATGGGCACAGCCATCCATAACAGAGTATACAATAATCCAGATCCAGGGCATGGACGCATCCATCTCGTGAGGATCGATAAATAGACTCAGGTATGGTCGCAGCCATCCAGTGAATGAGTCATGTAACCAATCATAATAATCCACAAAATCGCAGCCTGGATTCCAACAGACAAAATCCAGGGTCTTGCGCTCCATCTCGACCCGAACAAAGTACAAGTTCAAGCATGTGAATAAGTGATCTGAAGTCGAACATGCAAGAAAATCGTCTGATTACTAGCTAGTGATGAAAGTTGTTAACAGACGCGAGAGGTACCACCAATAATGACAATGGCCCTCAAGGTAATACATGTACAATCTACGGCATGTGAATCAATGAGCTGGCGTCGAACACCCGTAGAATCACTCAACCAGAGGCCAATAATGAGAACCTCACGTCGAACGCGAAGAACCTGCCATTGAGGCATGCAGGCTCCAAGGTACCATAAGGGAGTCTCTAGATTAGCTTCCTGGATAATGAGCTGAAGTCGACAGGAAGTGACCTTGATCGAAGGTGGGCCATAGTGTTTCCCACATCATCGACACGAGACAGAGGAACATAATGTTTTTGTGAATCATGATAAGATGAGAGTCAGAGGAAGGTTGGTACTTGCAGAGGTCAACTTCTTTTGAACATATCGGCGGCACGACAGTGGATTTGGTAGTATTTGACATCAATAGATCAGAGGTCATGATGACGAGGCAAAGAGCAGATGAGAGGTCAAAAGGGATCACCCAAACCCACGGAGGCAAGTGAAAAAATGAGATGAGATGTCCCCAACCTGACACGAACGCAGACAAGTGCCATGTTCAAGAGCGAAATACTGCCAACACGACAATGATGTTGGTTCCATTTTCCCCACCATTTCTGGCGAGTACCTCTTTATTTTTACACAAGCTTGAAGAGGGTACCATATGCTTGCTGTATAAGCCCATCCTAGTACATTTAACGAGCCCTAGGAAGGAGGAACTCAGATACCGTCATTACGACTGAATCCAATGTCATCAGGGTTTAACGAGTCTGACAAAGGAAGAACTTGACGTCTTTTCATGTTTAGAGAGTTTGAAAAGATAGTGGAAAAGTAAACTCCAAAGGTCCCTTTTCGTAAATATTTCCTCAGATTCGAAAAGGTAGAAAAAAAAATCTAAGAAAACCTCCTAGTCACGATAGGCTAGGGTATTCCTTTTTCGTAAGTAATCTATCCCAGCCCAAAAAAGGGGTAAACGTATACTGGGTAGATGTCGTTTTGTGTCCACTTTAACGAGATTGAAATGACAAGGAACTCGACAATCTTTTCATGTTTAGAGAGTTAGAAAAGAGCTGAAAGATGACTCCAAAATGACTTTTTCGTGTTTTTACCGATTCCGAAAAAGTATAAAATACAACTCGTTTCACCGTTCAAGTTGCGTAAAGACCTATTGTTGCACATAAAGGCAAGTGTGAAATCCATTTTTGAAAAAATATATTAAAATATTAAAAAAAAATGACTTTTAAAACCTAATTAGGTTTCAAAAAGTTATAAATAAGTCTCAAATGGTAAAAACAAAATTACTTTTACTATTTACCTCATTGGAGAGTGAAATTGGTCCATCTGTGTGAAAACTTCTGACGACGACTGCGACTGATTCGGGATATCATTCAGATCCCCGTTTGTTCCAGGTAAGGGGCGCTTCCTTGAACTCCATTTCAATCCATTTTTAAGATATTTCCATTACGGATTAGACTTCTGTGAATTTTTTTTAAAATTTTAGGGCTCCGCCAATTGGCGCGGGGATCGGGCGCGGACCCACGCCAATGGCCTTTTGCTTACAAAGGGGCCGCGCCAATGGTGGAACTCAATTTTCCGCTTTAAATTTTCAAATTGCAAGCGATCCAAATGAAATTTCAAGCATAACAGAGATCTAATTCAGGCTTTTTGATCATGTTGATGCAGGTTACTCAGAAATAATGGTTATCGAATGGAAGGAGAGGGAGCATGGGGAAGAGGATGAACTGGCTATGGAAAATGAAGCCTGTATGAATGTACTTAAGAACTGTGGACTCAAAAATTTCTTCCTGACGCCCTGCTTACGAGCTCAACCGGAGCTACTACAATACTTGGTTAGTATATGGGATGAAAATGAAGAAGTGTTTAAGCTTCGGGACCAAGTGTTGGAACTTGAGGTTTCTGACGTATATTTCATAACCGGACTGTCGCGCAGAGGTCTAGTGCCCATCTTGACAGGCAGCAGACCATCTGGGGAAAAGATGGAGCAAGTAATGGCGAGGGTGTGCCCAGGGGCACGAACCAGATCAGGAAGCGGGAAGGTGGATATCCACACTGTCCAGGATCTAGCACTCAAAGTAGTGCTACACACCATTACGCGGGATGTAGCATTGCAGGCACCGCATGAGGCAACCAAGGCCCAAATCATACTAGCCTCTGAGTGTATGAGTCCTACACTGTTTGATTGGGCTAGAGCGGTGACAACCAATATCAAGAGGCAGCTGACAAGATGCAAGCAAGTCAAACTAAAGCAGTTTGGCTACAGTTCCATTTTGGTATCGTTCATCCTGGAACGACTACCTATCCTCCAGGGCCAAGGGGCCATTGTTGCTGAGCCGGTACCACGAGAGCTGAGGATGGCTCGCTGGGCAGCACTTATGCCCAGGTCAGGAGGAGGTCAAAAGATGTCTTGGAGGCCTGAGTTTTTTGGATGGTTACGGCGTCAGTTGATCATGGTCGAGGACTGGCCCTATGCTGGGACCGATTTCATTGGAGATCCTGATCTTCCGCTCTCGGAGGGGGAGGATTGGGATGAGGAGTTGGGTATGATACTCTCTTTTTGATTTTTATGTTTTATGATTTTTTGGTAATACATGTCCGTTCTATTAAAATTTTTATATGTGTGCAGACGTCGGCCCAGAGAGACCTGCCGATATGTCTCCTATTGCACGGAGAACTCAGCCCACAGCTGATCCTCAGGCAGAGGGTGTTGAGGGAGGAGAGTTGATCCAGAACCTTGAGGGGATCGACCGGGGGATTCCAGACTACGCCCGACTGGCAGATGTCCCGATGGCGTATCAGAGACATACAGTGGGAGTGCCTAGTCGCCTCCACCGACTTTTGAGACGCTTAGTGCACGCGGTAGCATGTTACCACGAGCACCATGTGGATTAGACACCTAGGGCTTCTTTCATGCATATTTTTGAGAGATATGTCGTCTCCGGATGTATTAAGACGAACATGTATATTTTTTGATTCTATGTGATGCACACTATGTAAACATTTCGACACACACACACACACACACACACAGATATATATATATATATATATATATATATATCTACATACCTATTTCTGGATGGATATTTTTACATGTGATGATGTTTTTTTTATAAATTGCGCAAATGTCTATCTAGAACCAAATTAGCTACTACATCTGTTAATGTATTCATATGTCTGGGTATGTGTTGATATGTAATATAGTCAAAATTTCTCTCCAGTAGACGAATACGCAGATACAGACGTAAAATGGATGGATTTCTTACTGAATAATGTCCGTTAAGTTGTAATACTACAAGTTGTGAGTCTAGATACACAAGTAATTCACGAATGCCGAGGTCCACAACCTCGGTTAATAATTCCAATACAACACTATATTCCGCGATATTATTTGTAGCAGGACCCAGACACACACCTTGCAGGTTAACCAACTCACTAATAGGATCATAAATTACCCAGGCTACCGAAGACAGATTCCTGGTACTGCGGGAGGCACCATCCGCGAAACCCACAAACGGAGTAATGGACATCTGCACAATCAGGAAGACCCGATCAGCAGAAAGATGCTTACATCGCACACCACACCACACATGCACACAAATGAATATACACACCTATGTAAACACACCACACTAAAAATAACTTCAAGAGTAGTATTTCTTAAGGTACAACCCATTTCTAGGCTGCGCCAACGAAACTCCTTCATAATCAATGAGCTCATAAGCCCCATTTTTCAATACTCGTTTCACTATGTAGGGCCCATGCCACATGGGTTGGAGCCTTCCTGCCCCGAGTTTGTCGTGCGCTTGGTCGTATAGGAGGAAAAGGTCCCCTTCGACAAAGGAACGTGGAGAGACTGATTGATCAAAGTGCGCTTTGACCCATTTTTTCTGTGCCTTAATAACTAAGGCAGCCAAGCGGCGGGTTTCATCCAACCGTTCCAAATACAAGAGACGCTCTTCTTCAGGAGAAGTGTCGGGTAAAAGTTCCACAACCAACTTTAAGGAAGGAATTTCGCACTCAACCGGAAGAGTTGCTTCCAGACCATACACCAATTGGAATGGTGTGAATCCGGTCGCACTCTTTGCTGACATCCGATATGCCCATAGAGCTGAGAAAAATTGGAGGTGCCAATTGGACTTATGAATTCCAACTGTTCGTTGAAGCATTTTGACCAAAACTTTGTTCACAGCCTCAACCTGGCCATTTTCCTGGGGGTAATATGGCGTTGAGCTATCATGTCGTAAGCCCAATCTTGATGTCATCTCGGCCATCATGTAATCTTGAAAGTGAGTACCATGATTGGTAACAATGGCCCGAGGGACCCCAAAATGTGTAATAATGTGGTTGAAAATAAATTGGGCAGCTGTCTTACCATCAGCGGCTAGTGTAGGCATCGATTCGGCCCACTTAGTAAAGTAGTCGACAGCGACGATTATATATGCATGCCCCCCGACCGAATGAGGGTTACACGTCATGAAATCTACGCCCCATTTTATGAAAGGGCCGACGGTAATGACAGGGTGCAGAGGGAAAAACGGCGCACGCATCTTGCATTGAAAAACCTGACACGCATGACATTTTCGGACTGCAATAATGCAGTCTTTGAATATCGACGGCCAGAAGTAGCCCGCACGTAGAATATTCTGGGCGGTGGCATATGCGGACATGTGACCGCCACAGGCGCCACTGTGACAGTCATTCAAGACTCTTTCAGCCTATTCCAGCGTTAAGCACCGGTGGAGGACTGAATCTACTCCAACGCGGTATAAAGTATCTCCTACAATGCAGTAGGGTTGAGACTGATGCTGAATCCGACGTCGGGCATCTTTGGTCAACTCAGACCGAAAATTCAATGTTTGAAGATACACAATAATGTCGTCGTACCATGGGTTGCGAGTACTGATAAGGAAGAGGGTTTCGTCCGGGATATGATCTTCAGAGTGAGAGGGTGTGGAGTCTGTTGGGAGGGAGAAAATGAGATCCGCGAAAACTAGTGATTTGGTTGACTTAGCAATAGTAAACTCTAAGTCGAACTCCTGAAGGATAACGATCCATTTGGAGTATTTTCCCCCTAGTAATTGTCGAGATAGAATATATGTCATGGGGTTGCAATCCGAAACCACGGTTACAGAACGCAAGAGGATGTAGTGGCGAAAATGGTGCACAACTTGTACAGCTGCTAAAGCTAGCTTCTGGACGTGAGCGTAACGTGTTTATGTGTCGAGAATATTTCGTGATAGATAGTAAACAACGTGTTCATTGCCATTATCGTCATCCTGCACCAGAACCATAGCTATGGTGCTAAAGGCAGCAGCCAAATATAGAGTGAAATCACGGTGATAGTTTGGAGGCCGAAGCAACGGAGCATTAACAAGTAACATCTTAAGCTTCTCAAAAGATTGTTGAGCAATTTCGTCCCAATGAAAGGGAACGTTCTGCTTTAAAATACGCGTGAATCCTTTGGCCACTTCCGCGTAGTTTGGTATAAAGCGTCGTAGGAAGTTAGCTTTTCCCTGCAGACTCTGTAATTGATGTAATGAAGAGGGTGATGGGAGATTGGAAATGGCCTTGACCTTTAGGGGGTCGAGGCGAATCCCATCCTTGGAGACTATGAACCCCAACAGATGGCCAGAATCCACACAAAAGACGCATTTATGAGGGTTAAGTCGGATATTATAGCGTCTACAGCGAAGGAAAACCTGGCAGAGGTGTTCGGGATGGTCCTCTCGCCGAGCTGAGTGAGCTGGAAAATCATCCAGATAAGGCTGAACAATATGGCATATGTCATGGAACGCATAAGACATAGCACGCTGGAAAGTAGCTCCAACGTTCTTCAAGCCGAACGGGAGCTTTTTATAAGAAAAAGTACCCCACGGATAGATGAATGCAGTCTTGTGTTGATCAGTAGGTAGAATATTTATCTGATTATACCCGGAAAAGCCGTCCATTAGGGAATAAATCTCACTCCCAGCACATTCGTCAATGATTTGATCTATGAAAGGAGTGGAGTAATTGTCCTTCGGACAGGCGCGATTAATATCACGGTAATCAACACAGACTCTTATAGTGCCCTGTTTCTCATCTACACGGACAATATTTGAAACCCATTATGTGAGGGGAATTGGGTAAATGAAGCCTGCGTTCAGAAGTTTTTCAACTTCTGCTTTAATGGCAGCGGCTTTGCGAGGATGCACCGGGCGTAAGCGTTGGCGCATGGGTTTCGCACCAGGATAGGTAGGAATATCATGCACTACTATGCTGGGATCAATCCCAGGCATTTCTCATAGGACCAAGCGAACACATCTCTGAATTCTAAAAAAAGATCAGTATAAACTCATATCTCATCAGGAGAACAAGTTACTCCGACGTGTATGTTCTCAACTATCCCTGGTTTAACGGAGATGTCGATTGGAATAGTTTGAGTAATGTTGCTCAGGTTTCCCTCTGAAAGCACTTCATGTGTCAATATAGGTGTCTGGAGAGGTGGAGTGGGAATTTCCCCCAGGCTGGGCATGAAGGAGGAACGATGATGTCCATCGCTCCAAGGCAGCTCCTCAAGAGACATTGTTTCAAAAATGGCTTCGTCAGAAGGAAAAATCTCTTTAAGAGGGTCAGGCGAGTTGGCCTCATCGAGCCAGGGGGATTGAGAGTAGACATCTAAAGCCATGCTCGAAGGAGCATGCTGAGGAGGGGGAGGATCAGATGCGGCGACGATTTCACAGTAATTAATCTCTACTGGGGTTAAGGGCATCGATTCTCCAAAATCAAGCACCTGCTCAGGCGAAGGGATGAGCCATGGGTCGTCAGACCTAGAGATAATATTAACTTGAGCGGTGTGCGGTGGTGGCGCGGGAAAAATACCCATGAGGATGGGGTCCTTGAAGAGACCAGGTCCTACACTATCGGGGGGATTAGGGATCTTATCCACGTAAGGAACGTTGTTCTCATAGGTGGAGGTGAAGAAAGATAATTGATCCACAGTAACGATTTTTCCCTCATGAGGGAACTTAAGAAGTCGAAAGAGGGTGGATGGCACGCATAGCATAGCGTGAGTCCAACTGCGGCCGAGAAGCAAATTGTAGTTAAGTTTGGCGTCAAATACTTCCACTTCTACGTTGACTGTCTTCCCCTGTAATGTAATTGGAAAACTCTCAAGAACAACTAGGGGTTTGGATTCCCGACATGAATGCCTCTAAGGCATTAGGAGATGATGACAGGGCCGGAGAGCCAATGGCCTTCCAGCAGGCGGATGACATGACACAGGTAGAAGCACCTTCATCCACAATGGCCCAATGGATATTAAGACCGTTGATCTTGACCTGAATAATGAGAGAAATTTGATGCGGAATCCGGGGGGTAAAATTCTCTAAGTCGAAGGTGAGAAGACTAGAATCGACGGGATCAATTCCACCGATTGTAGATAAGAGAGCTTTCTGTTGCGAAGGGAAATTTTGAAGGACTTCCAATGCGGACATAGCAGAAGGCGCATGTGCCAAATCCTCAACAATACTATAGTGCTAAGCGGCACGGGCATTTGGATTGTAGGAAGACCTTTGTAGAACACATTTATAAGGTGGCTTCACAACTGGTTCAGCAGTAGGCTTCTCAATTTCTAAAGAACCGGAGACAGGTGGAGGAGGTGGGCCATCCACAACTTCCTTTCTAGCTGCCTGACGCAATCCAGTATAATCCTTCGAACGTGTAGCGATGGAGACAGGTGCAAAACCATTCATCATAAATACCTGGGACCCAAATGGTGCAGATGGTGAAGGCTGTTCAACCATCTGGGTCTGTTGAGACGGGAACGGTTCTTTAAGAACTGCCGGAGTCCCTTTGGAGCCTTTGAGAAGTTGACTAATTTCAGATCGTCGTGGACAATCCTTGGTATAATGATCTCCTTCACAAATAAGGCAGGGGTACTTCGGTTTACGTTGGGAACCGTCCTCAGTACAAGGCTTAGGAGACTCTGAATTTGGGGCGTCGGGTTTGGATTTGCCTTTGCCCTTCTTTTTTCCTTCGGAGGCATTTTCTGTGGGATTAACCTGAACGGCGTTAACCTCCGCAGTTTTTCCAGAATCTGGAGGGGCAGGAAGAGCGAAATTATTCGACGAATTGGACTTCTGCTTCCCATTCGAAGATTTTCGAGAATTTTGAGATACAGAACCAATGAAACCATCCACCGCGGGGGTAGGTGGAGCTTTAGAGGTTCCTGGGTGTGGAGCATCAGTCAAAATATCATACAGCATGCCAGACTGAAAGTATACCAGATCAAGATACTGAGCACACGCTATGGCTTGTTCTTCAGTCACACATGCCCCCATAGCAATATCTTGGGCGATTTTGTTAACAAAGGACGTGGTGAACCATGCAGTGCCTGCGATCCTGCAGCCCGCGTAATGGTGTGTAGCACTACTCTGAGTGCTAGATCCTGGACAGTGTGGATATCCACCTTCCCACTTCCTGATCCGATTCATGCCCCTGGGCACACCCTCGCCATTACTTGCTCCATCTTTTCCCTAGATGTTCTGCTACCTGTCAAGATGGGCACCAGAGCTCTGCGCAACAGTCCAGTTATGAAATATACGTTTGAAACCTCAAGTTCCAACACTTGGTCCCGAAGCTTAAACACTTCTTCATTTTCATCCCATATACTGACCAAGTATTGTAGTAGCTCCGATTGAGCTCATAAGTAGGGCGTCAGGAATAAATTTTTGAGTCCACAGTTCTTAAGTGCATTAATACAGACTTCATTCTCCATAGCCAGTTCATCCTCTTCCCCATGCTCCCTCTCCTTCCATTTGATAACCATAATGTCTGAGTAACCTGCATCAACATGATCAAAAAGCCTCGATTAGATCTCTGTTATGCTTGAAATTTCATTTGGATCGCTCGCAATTTGAAAATTTAAAGCGGAAAATTGAGTTCCGCCGTTGGCGCGGCCCCTTTGCAAGCAAAAGGCCATTGGTGTGGGTCCGTGCCCGATACCCGCGCCAATGGGCGGAGCCCTAAAATTTTAAAAAAAATTCATAGAAGTCTAATCCATAATGGAAATCTCTTAAAAATGGATCGAAATGGAGTTCAAGGAAGCGCCCCTTACCTGGAACAAATGGGGATCTGAATGATAGCCCGGATCAGTCGCAGTCGCCGTCAGAAGTTTGCACACAAATGGATCACTGTCACTCTCCAATGAGGTAAATAGTAAAAGTAATTTTGTTTTTACCATTTGAGACTTATTTATAACTTTTTGAAACCTAATTAGGTTTTAAAAGTCATTTTTTATTAATATTTTAATATATTTTGTCAAAAATGGATTTTACACTTGCCTTTATGTGCAGCAACAGGTCTTTACGCAACTTAAACGGTGACACGAGTTGTATTTTATACTTTTTCAGACTCGGTAAAAACACGAAAAAATCATTTTGGAGTCATCTTTCAGCTCTTTTCTGACTCTCTAAACATGAAAAGATTGCCGAGTTCCTTGTCATTTCGATCTCGTTAAAGTGGACACGAAACGACATCTACCCAGTATACGTTTACCCCTTTTTAGGACTGGGATAGATTACTTACGAAAAAGGAATATCCTAGCCTATCGCGACTAGGAGGTTTTCTCAGATTTTGTTTTCTACCTTTTCGTATCTGAGGAGCTATTTACGAAAAGGGACCTTTGGAGTTTACTTTTCCGCTGTCTTTTCAAACTCTCTAAACATGAAAAGTGTTGAGTTCTTCCTTTGTCAGACTCGTTAAACCCTAATGACATTGGATTCAGTCGTAATGATGGTATCTGAGTTCCTCCTTCCTAGGGCTCGTTAAATGTACTAGGATGGGCTTATACAGCGAGCATATGGTATCCTCTTCAAGCTTGTGTAAAAATAAAGAGGTGCTCGCTAGAAATGGTGGGGAAAATGGAACCAACATCATTGTCGTGTCGGCAGTATGTCGCTCTTGAACATGGCACTTGTCTACGTTCGTGTCGGATTGGGGACATCTCATCTCGTTTTTTCACTTGCCTCCGTGGGTTTGGGTGATCCCTTTTGACCTCTCATCTGCTCTTTGCCTCGTCATCATGACCTCTGATCTATTGATGTCAAATACTGCCAAATCCACTGTCGTGCTGCCGATATGTTCAAGAGAAGTTGACCTCTGCAAGTACCAACCTTCCTCTGACTCTCATCTGATCATGATTCACAAAAACATTATGTTCCTCTGTCTCGTGTCGATGATGTGGGAAACACTATGGCCCACCTTCGATCAAGGTCACTTCCTGTCGACTTCAGCTCATTATCCAGGAAGCTGATCTAGAGACTCCCTTATGGTACCTTGGAGCCTGCATGCCTCAATGGCAGGTTCGTCGCATTCGACGTGAGGTTTTCATTATTGGCCTCCGATCGAGTGATTCTACGGGTGTTCGACACCAGCTCATTGATTCGCACGCCGTAGATTGTACCTATAGTACCTTGAGAGCCATTGTCATTATTGGTGGTTCCTCTCGCGTCTGTTAACAGCTTTCATCATTGGCTGGTAATCAGGCGATGTTCTTGCATGTTCGACTTCAGCTCACATATTCGCATGCTTGAACTTGTACTTTTTTCGGGTCGAGATGGAGCACAAGACCCTGGATTCCTGTCTGTTATAATCCAGGCTGCGATTTTGTGGATTCTTATGATTAGTTACATGACTCACTGATTGGATGGCTGCGACCATACCTGAGTCTATTTATCGATCCTCACTGGATGGCTGCATCCATACCTTGGATCTGGATTATTGCATACTCTATTATGGATGGCTGCACCCATACCACATATATATCATGTATCTGAGATATCAGTTGTATTTCTCTACGCAGGTTTTCCGATGGTGGTGTTTTCAGTTGGACACGTTCTCGTAAAGCATTTCACCCCTCTCTCTCTTTCGGGCCTCATGCTTTAGGGGGCATCTGTTACACAGCAATTTGTCACCGTCCCTACAATTCCCCATCCCGCACAATTGGAGGGCTCATTCCGTGACCTGTGAGCAGTGACATGACTTGAAACCACTTTCATGACATCCCTCTGAACATGAGCTTTCATTGCCCTGAAGACAACTCCTTGTGAAAAACCCTAAAAACACCCCTTTTGCATTGGCGCGGGAAGCCAGTTCAGTACCCACGCCAATGGGGGAAATCATTCAAATAGGGTGCGCCAATTGGCGCTCTGTCTCAGAGTCGCACTTGTGCCAACCATTTTAAGGAGTGTTTTTTAAAAATAAATGGCGAAAGTTTTGTCCTAACTAATCCATAAACTGGCATCTAATTTGAGTTGGGAGGTTTGGCTCCGGATCCCCATGTAGAGGAAGTGGTTTGCCACCTCTCATGGAAGCTTCCTTGAGGATAGAGCCAATCCCATGATTATAGGGATCCCAACTCCCCTTCCTCCATCTATAAAAGCTTGCTCATCTCCTTTGCAAGCTAGTTCCCAAGAGCCATCAGAGCCTTATGCTACAAAAGCCTTGATTCATTGGTTATGGTTCCACTCTTGTTGTTGATTATGATAATGAGTTATGTCTTCTCTGACTGACATATAGTTGCATATACTGGATTTTACGCTTGCGTTTGTTGTGTTTCTTGCATGTGCAGGTGTCCGGTCACGGAGATCGTGAGGATCGTGATCTGCCAGAGCTAAGGAACGAGAGTGCTAATTTCTCTACAAGCGACAATGTTGGATTCCAGGTAAGCCTTCATCGCTAGTTGGTTTATTTGCAATTAGGAACCTGCACTATAGCGTGTGACGATTGTTGCTAGACCCGTTCTGGGCTAGTAGGGATCGCCTCTATCCGCAGAGGGGATTTACCTCTTCAACACCTACTAAAATAACTATTGGTAGTGGTTGATGAAGTTATGTCAAAATTCACACCTTGATGAGTTTGTGGGAGAAATGACATGTACATGGTTTTCCTTAAAGTTTAGGTTGCCTTAAAGTTTATGGGATAAATCACATATAGAAACCTTTACTTTGACATCTATAAATAGGCTAAGAACATTAAAAAAAAATTTTCAACAATCATTAGTTATGTCCTTAATAAGAAGTATGATTTAGCACCTATCAAATTGTCTAATAATTTATAATAATGTCATTTTTGGCTTGTATAATATCATTCATCCTTGGAATGTACAAGAATTTTACAACTTGAACATCAACCTACACTATCATCATATTGTTGTACATAATCTAGATTAGTAATATCCATTACATCATAAAACACTCCACTTTTAACATTTTCCAAGATTAGAAGCATCATAGAAGGTGTAAATTTAGGTACATTGATAAAAAATAGTTGTATCATCAACATAAACCTATAGTAGCATTATGGTAAGAAGCCAAGGGTCTTCATTAATCGAAAATCCATTTATATCAATAATTCCTATTAACATCATGCCTCCTGTTATTCATCAGTATTTTTCGCTATCTTTAGATGACTATAAAATGGTTATAGCTTTCTGAAAACAATATTCCTTGAATATATTGAGTTTCATAAATCTCACTTCCTTCATTATTCTTATAAACCTGTTTTCACTATTCCTCAGTTGTTATTCCCAAAGCCACCCTGTTTCTCTTAGAAGACTCATTATGGGCTTATGCCTCCCATTTTCATCCTTCTTTCCTGCCTATAACCTCATTGCCCTATTTTCCCCTATCAATAAATTCCATCCTCCCTCTTGGTTTTCTTGTTGCTAACTCATTACTATGTCCTTTTGGGCATAATAACCTATGACCATGCTCTTTTTTCACTTGAAAATATCTAAAGTCAAATTTTAGTCAAAATCAGGTCAAAAGACACCCCCATTAGGTCATTATGGCCTTACATTTTTTAAGGTTATCCTTGGATGTTTGAGGCACTGATTTTCCTTTGCTAGAATCTGGCTCAGATGTAATAGAAAGTAAATACATGGTTATTCAAGAAAGACCTAAAATTTCCAAGGAGGATTATCTTCTCAGTTCAAAACCTGCAAGTGAGAAAAATGGAAAAAATTTAGCACTTCTGCAGGCGTGTTGAAAGATTTATCAGTAGAAGGTACTGATGATGTAGATTGTTTACTCCTGAATGAAAATAATGTACAAAAAAGGAAAGGGGAACAACTTGGTCTTGTAGATGACTAGGGTTTATAAACTGGTTAGTCCATTTGAGTGCCAAAGTAGTGATCACTTGCAGAAAGTGACATGGAGGAAGCACACAAGGCCAAACATGAAGAAAGTCTATTAGAAAAGATTTATGGAATATGGAAAAATGTGAGGTGAACTGGACATAAATGAGTGAACTTGAAAGGGACATAGAGAACTTAGAAGACAACACTGATGATTGCTGTAAAGAACTGCAGACACTTAGGGTTTGAAAAAAGTGGCCAAAAGAGATGGAAATTTTAACTTAAACCTTATGGTGGAAACTATAGAATATTTTGATGATACTATTTTGTGTTTAAATCCTAAAGTTGTCAAAATGAACTTGTCATGCCTCAATGATCAAAAGAAACGCCAATTCAATGATTTCAGCAACCTGCAAGGCAAAAGTGTAAAGAATATTAGTGAGAAAAGGAAAGGGGGTTTCAAACATTAGATAGTGGGATTTCAAAGTTAAATTGAATCCATAAGTCTATAAAAGCCCATGTCACACTTTAAGAGAGCCATTATTGCATTGCAAAGAATTAGAAGTTTCAAGAGGAGAAGAATTTGTGAGTTTTATAAGCAAAATCGGGCAAATTTTCTTGGCGCTGTGCGCTCAGAGCCTGGCATTGCGTGCCTAGCTTAGCACTGCGCCCTTAGCCATTGGCACTGCGCGCTTGAACATAAAGGGTTTCTAAGTGATCCAACCATCCAAATCAAGTCAAATTGCTTCCAAACTCTTGCCGAGGTCCTCCAAGCACTCTTGAGGGGAAAGTACATGACATGAACCCTATTTTCAAGCTATTTTGGTCATAATTTAATCAATGGAAATGAAACCCTAATCAAACCCTAGCTACAAATCAGAAATCATTGTTTCATGCTTATTTCATCCTAATAAATAGAGTATCAGTTATAGACAAGGTAATTACATAGCTTGAGGGTTTTCATTGAGTTATTTTTCCCCTCACTCTTTTTCTACACCTATACCCATTCACTCATTCCCTTCATTTGCAAAGCTGCCATTTCATTACCCTCCCTTCATCTCATTTCACATCAGCCCTATGGTTTCCAAAACAGAGTTTGAAATGTCTGAGGGTGAAGACAATGGTGGTGAGGCACAAATGCCAAGGAGGCATGATCACAAGGGAGGAAATATAAACAAATTTGAACCCTCAATACAAGGGAACTCATGTCATCTCCTCTTATTGTTTCCTGCTTCAAACAGGTAGGTTTCTTTGAGTTTTGTGAGAAGATGCAACAAGTAAAAAATCACCCGTAGCTGACAAGAATATTCATAATTACATGACAAGTAGGTCAATCTTGCTGGGGTTACATTTGAGATGTCCATTGATTCCATTGCAGCTGCTACAGGGATACCAAGTGTGGGAGAAAAGTGGTTCAAGCAAGCAAACCTAGACATGAGTTATTTTAAACCATACCTCAAACCTAGGTATAAAGATCATCACAAGTCCATCTTTCCTTTTTCTCATCTTCTTGATAGATATGCACCCACGATGAAGATAATAATGAAGCATTTCAATTGTGAGGGAAGGTTTTTCCACCTTTACTCATACCATATACGTCTTCTTATGCATTTTACTAGAGTAAGGATGCTGCATATACCATATTATCTTTTCCGAAGCATTGACAAAATGGCCTACATTGTGAAAAAGAGAGATTACCATCAGCAAATGCAGAGCCTATCTCACCATTCACTTATCAATATGGTGGTCATGCATCAACTACAACAGAAAAACATTCCATGGGAGACCTTCATTGCCAATGAGATTTTCACTACTCCACATGGCCATCATCAACAAGATATTCCTTCATATTCTCATCCTCCCATATCCACTTCTCCATAACTTCCTTCTGTTCATACATCTCCAGTAACTCACATTCCTTCACCCCATGATGACCCTTGCACATCACCTTTCCACAACCCTTCACCCTCATATCATGATGACAAAGCATCAAGCAGTGATAGGAACATTGAGACAGCTGGCACTAAAATGCATGATATTGAGCCTTTTCCTTTGACCTATCAGAAAGGCCACATACAGGTGTTTGCTTCACTTGAGGTGAAAGGGGCCTTGCCTTCTTCATCAACAAAACAGGTTGATGAGGGCAAGGAAAAGGTTGCAGAGCATGTCATGGTTGAAGAGGAGAATAAACATGAAACTAAACAAGAGTTTCAGTTAATTGACCTTGAGGATGAGGATGAGGAGAGGATCACCAATATGTTGATCAAAAGAAAGGATTCCAAGATTAGTGAGCTTCAAGATAATCTTGGTAGGGAAAAGAATGTGATCAACTTCCTCGAGTTAGAAAACCAACAATTAGAGACAAAGAAGGCCATTATTGAGATCAAGGCAATCAGAGCTCAGAAAGAGGCCATAAGGGCCAAGGATTTTCTAGATGAGACCTTGGGAAATTTTGATGAAAGTGATGATGAGGAAGAGACCAAGGACAATTGGGTTGAAGAAGGCTTTAGCCCAGGAAAGAGAGAAAGAAGAAAAATTGGTAGAGCAGCTCACTCCAAGTGAGCTGCTTGCCATAGAAATTAGAAAGGATAGAGAATATTGAATTGAGAGGGAAAAATTGCACCTATAAGGTCAACTAGAGAAGGCCAAGAGAGACATTGACATATAGAGGACGATGGCAAGACATTATGCCATGAAAAACATGATTTCAAGGGCCAAGCTCAAACGAGCCCATGCAAAGATTCAAGCTCTAAATTAGGAAAATGAGAATAAAATGCTCAATATACTTGCTTATGTGTCTCTCCAAGCCTCCCAACCATGATCAGCAAAGCAAATTCCAAAATTTTGGCACTTTGTGCAAATTTTGAATTTTTGACAGTTTGGTTTGCAGAAAATTGGGCCAAACGTGCAGCGCAACTGGCACTGCGCTCTTTTTTGGGGAAATTTCAGACCATTTGGAGCAAAACTAGTGCCTCAAAAAGGCCAAAAACTACCAAACAATCACCTTTCTGCCCTCTTTTTAGCACTGGCACTGTGCATTCAAAAGTCTTGGGAGAAGTGATTTTTGACAAGGCAAATGAAAACCATTTTTCAAATTGAAGGCAGATTTGGAAACTAGACAGAACAGGCTTTCGAATGAGATATTATGGGGCTCATTTGGACACCAGGAAGGCCTTCAAAAGTCAGCTGCAAAATAAGTCATTTCCCAGTCTTAGTGTTGCGCGTTTACATTGGCGTTGCGCCCTTGTACCTTGGAGCTGCGCCCTTACTAGGAGTTATTGCACAAGATATTTTAAAGCCTTAAAGTCAAACGTTTTCCAGAATTAGCTCAAATAGTTATATTAGAAGTTATTTTTTCCATAAATAAGTTTTAGATATTTTGCCTTGGGCCTTGCATTGTCTCAAAGGTCAAAATGCATTTACTATGATATAAATGACTTCTAAAAACCCTAGCTAGGGTTTCACCTCCTCATTTTGCAGATAAATACTGAATGTATGCTTCATAATTTTTGTTGGTTTATTGTTGAGCTAAATATCATTTATACTTTGAGTTGTGAAAGAAGTTTGGCTTTGGAGCCTTGTAACTGTTTTGGATTGAATGTTAATGGAGCAAACACATTCACAGGATTCATGGACTTTGTCAAATGGTGATGTTATACTAATCTAGTTATTGTTTCCTCTTATGTTTTCCATATTGTTCATCTTTTCTCTTGCAATAGAACATAAAATTTAGGTTAAGATATGCTGCTAGAGGAACCTTAAGTCTATCTATTTTCTGTTGCTCAAATGTTTTCCTCTGCTAGGTATGATTGGAGAATTATTAGTTGCTCTCTTGTTCCACCTAGTTTTCTGTCTTGATAATGATTTAATAAGTCAAATCGAAGAAGTTTATGGTATGCCCTATCCTTTGGTGTAGCTTGAAACATTGTTTTTAAGGCCTTTCTTTGAATTTTGCTTACTAGGGTTTAGGCTGAAGAAGTTTATGGTTTTCCCTATCCCTTGGTCTATCTTGGAAAGTTACTTTGAAGATCTTTTATAGTTTGATTGAAGAATTTAGGAGTTCCCTGCTCTTTAATCATCACTTATATGTATCTTAAATGTTTTCTTTCTATGAAGGTAAATAACTAGAGAATTTAGGAGTTCCTTGCTCTCTAGGGTTTGCTGGATTTTTGTCTCAAATTTTACTTGATAAAAGTAGGCCAAAGAATTTTATTGTGTGCCTTGTCCTTTGGTTCTTTCATAAGCATAGTGATCTTAAAGGCTCTTCTTGTTCTAGTACATGTTAAAGGATTCTTAATTGCCCTTTAAAGCTACTAAATTCATAACTTAATGTTCATTTCACACCCACATAAGCTATTAAGATCCATTTGGCTTTGTTAACTTGCCCTATGAAACACCCTTGATTTATTGTTTTACTTTTCAAGCCTTTCATAGACCCCAATGGTTTGATTTTCTCTTACTCTATCTTTTTTTTTTTTTACAAACAACCCAACCAAACAAAACAAAACAAACAAACCCTATCATTTTAACTATCCTAAAATCAACATCCTAAATCTATCAAGTCATATCATTTATACAAATATAGAGAGAGCCCTCTCTGAGTCCAGGAAGGCTAGGTCCTAGGGCTCCAAAGTTGGTTTGATGTTACCCTTTTCTATTTGGTATTGCCAATCTGACAAATTACAGGGACCTAACATAATGGCGACTCCACTGGGGACAGTCATTAAAAATCTTAGTGTTATACAAAGAACTCAGAAAACCTAAAAATATATCAAGATTGGTATCCAATTTTTTATGGTGGACAACAAGCAAATCCTCAAATAGTTAGCATCATCCACCTAGTGACTCCACTGGTTTTCAGTAGGCTTGTTGACTCCACTGGTCCTCACAGATTCCCATAGGAATGTGTTAATCAAACCTAATAGTATAAAACCCAGCCACATACTGTGTGAATTCAGTAATCTTTCAGATAGGTCTGTTTTTCAAAACCCTTCCAAAATTTCAGTCTCTCTGTGTTGTGGGTCTGAAATCTGGCTTCACAAAGGGTTAGCACCAGATCTCACCCTAACCCAAACCCTCCTACTATAGTTGATGACCCAGAAAGAATCTTAAGAAAAACTCTAGGACTGAAGATTCAACTACTGTCAGACCAATTCACAAAGAAAGTTCCTTTCCTGAAAACCTTACATCGTTGAAAGATACCCAATTTGATTTACACCATAGAATAAACCTATTCATCAAATTTGGATAGACCAGATAGACCTTGAGCCTACAAGCTTACAACATAGTCCTAGTAGAGAAGATTCTCCTTCCACTCCTCTTGATTTTCAGCTTCTCTAACACTTTGACTCCTTTCGTTCCAAATCTGCTCAATATCAGTGAGCTGGTCCAAGTACATTTGCTACACCCACTCATACATCCACTGTGCAAACCACTCCATTTCATCCTCCACCCCCACTCATAAACCCCCCTCTGATAAATACTCCTTGGGTTCCATTACCACCCATCATGGAAGCATGGTATGCCCCTCTGGTACTACCACAACCTTTACTGCCTATGCCACAGGACTATCAATCTAAAATCCCTCACTTTAATGGGATTGATTCTACAACTACCCAACAACATGTAGACAAGATGAATGATTCTTTTGACTACCAAGAAATAGAAGAGGAGACTATACAAATGAGAATGTTTGCCCAAATTTTAGGGGGAGAAGCAAAGAAATGGTTCAAGAAATTAACTCCTAATAGCATTCATGATCTCCCTTACCTTTATCAAACATTCACAAACAAGTGGGAGACTAAGAAAAATCCTCTTCAAATCCTATCAGAGTATGATAACCTTAAGATAAATGTTGGGGAAAGTGTTCAAGACTACTGCACTAGGTTCAATAGTGTATATAATGCACTCCCTCCCCACATGAAACCCCCACAAGGCCTAGCCCTAGTAAATTTTTTAGATGGATTTGATCCGGAAATGGCTTACCAATTAAGAGAAAGAGATCCCCTTACCCTAGAAGACATGTAAAGGGGAGAAGTGAGTGTAGAAGCCAATCTAATTTCTAAAAGGGCTAGAATGAGAACAAAGAAGAGGGTTACATAGAAAGAGGAACCCATGGCCTCCACATCTGATGCTAAAATTGACAGCCTAGTTAGGACAATGGAAAGGATGATGGAGAGAATCAACTTAAATGAAAGAGCACCCCCTAGGGAAAACCAAACAAATCCTAAAAAAAAAACAGAAACCAAAACTTCAGAAGAGATCCTCCTCAAATAAGACAAAAATAAAATGACCAACAAATCAAACCTCCTTTCCAAGAAAACTATGTAGATGAAGAGGAAAGAGAGATTGAGGAGCCGGAAGAAAACCATGTGAATCTAATAGGCTCTGATAGTGAGGATGTTGTTTTTCTCACAGAAGAAGAACAAGGTTTGTTTTCATCAAACCAAACTGAAAGAACATATGAGGATTCTGAACAATACAAACTAGGGTATGAAAATTCTATCATGGAGGTTCATAGGCAGTATGAACTCAAAAGTAGGAAAATCCAAGATATACCCAAGAGGAACAAACTTGAAATTTCTGCTAGGAAGACCGCTAAAAACACTCCTAAAAAGACAACAAAATTTACAAAAACCATGGCTAAAAATTCTGATCAAAGCAAAAACAAAATCAACCAACATGATGGTGACAAAAGCTGCCCTAGTACATCAACTAGTGGCCCTGAAAAAACTCTTTTAACTGAGATTCCGAATAAAAGTCAACAAGCTAAAG
This sequence comes from Pinus albicaulis, assembly GCA_034641835.2. Lineage (NCBI taxonomy): Eukaryota > Viridiplantae > Streptophyta > Pinopsida > Pinales > Pinaceae > Pinus > Pinus albicaulis. The sequence continues at coordinate 1,498,189 of CM076576.1, read as the reverse complement.
TTGCTGAAAAGACCATGTATGATAAAACTGATCTAACTATGACAAGAACACAGAAACCATTCAATATTGAGGGTGAAATTAGCAAGATAAAAATAGCCATAACCCTTACTGAATTAATGACTCAAGATGTATATAGATCTCAAGTTTTGAAGGCTTTAAACATAGGAAATGACACCGATACTCTAAATCTGACTGATGACAAGGCATAATTGTTGTTTAGACCAGAGGTAGAGGGAAAGTTTCAAGAGGGAGTTGTGCCTCCATTCTATGTCAGTTTGAACATCCATGACAAAATCCTACACAATGCCATGCTAGATTTTGGTGCTTCACATAACCTCATGCCAAAGGTAGTGATGGAAAGATTAGGCCTCGAAATAACCATACCATACAAATACTTGTACTTTTTTTATTCAAGTAGAGTTAAATGTCTGGGCCTAATCAAAGATCTATGTGTTAGCTTGACACAAATATCAGCCAAGAGCCTAGTCATGGATATTGTAGTGGCTGACATTCCCCCAAAATATGGCATGCTCTTATCTAGATCATGGGGAGACAAAATCCAAGGAACCCTCCAAATGGAAATGACCTATGCTACCATTCTAGTCATTAACTATTGTTGAGATTGCAACAAGATGATGAGCTTAGTGAAAAGAAGTCGCCTTCACTAAGTGGGCTCGCAGGCTATTCTTGGCGCAAAGTCTATTTTTAGACTATGTCTATTTTTAGACATGTCAATCATATTCTATGAGTTGCAGGATGCTATTTTTGGATGGTTGGTCAAGTTGAAAAAATAGATGGACTTCTATTCTTAGACATATTGGGTGGAATCTATTTTTAGATTGCCAGTCTAAAAATAGATATGTCGAATATTATTAGCTCTTAATAATATTTGGACTCTAAACATTATCTTATTCTCTTGGAGCACTACAGTTAAGTGTACAGATGTGGCACGGGAGCTGACAGAAGAAATTACGCTATTCCTGAGGGTTTACTGGAGCTAATGCATGGAGGACTTCAGTTAGAACTCATGTGACAGAGTTTGGTGGAGTTGTGTTCAGTTTAACTCAGTTAGACACGGTTGAGCTAGTTATATCTAGTCTAACTGATTGATACACTAGTGAGAGTGTTGTGAATTAATTATTAATTAATTCACTAAATATTAAATCATTAATCAACTAAATAATACATCAGTTAACTATAGTGCATGGACAGTTTCAGTAGAGACCAGTGGAGAGGTAAGTGAAAGAGCAAGTGTGACTATTAGTTGTGACTATAGTGATGCATGGTTTGCATCCAAAACTCAGTGGAGATGCCAATGAGGATTGCGCAGTGCAAGCCAGGTGGATTCAATTTCATTCAGAGCCATTCTTCAGCAGGGATTGCGCAGTAGAGGCAGGCTAGCAGGTGGCAGAGATCGGTGCATGGATTTTCTAGATCGGACCATATTAGTGTGTAGCGATTGTATTGTACTAAGAGCTTGACATGTTCAGCTTTGTATGAGGATTGTTACATGGTCTCTATGACATATATATATATATATATATATATATATATATATATATATATATATATATATATATATATATATATATATATATATATTTGGGGTTTTTAGCTTTAGGCTTTCCTGTTAAAACAATGTGTTAATGTGTGTGAATTTTTATGGTTTCATGTGTGCATTGCAATTGATTTAATTTCCGCATATGATGATAAATGAGTGGAATAGATTCTGTATTGTGCATGAAGTAAAATAGTGTGTGATCAAGAGAATCTTGGATCATGGTATCAGAGCAGTTGATCATTGGAGAAGATTGAAATTATTGAAGCGGTTGAGTTTTGTGCTGGTGGAATTTGAATTTGTTGTAGTGTTTTCTTGGTGTCGAAGTTGAGATGTTTTTCAACGGATTGCGATTGGAGTATGCCCTTGAGGGAAGCTAGAATTATATTTCATGGAAGGACATGATGGAGGCAGTGCTGGAGGATAATGGGTTGAAGGAGTTCATAGATGCATAAATTCCAAAACTTGCTTCTAGCGATGCTGCCGCACTTAACGCATGGAAAAAGAAGACAGCAAAGTGTCGAAGAATTCTATTGGAAGGTGTGAAGGATCACATAGTGTCCAGCCTTCATGGTAAAGCTTCTCCATTCTTGATGTGGAAAGATTTGACAGACTTGTTCCAAAGCAAAAGTGACCAGAGGAAGTTGGCGCTTAAAGACAAGCTCAGAAAAATAAAAATGGAGAAGGGCGAAAGTATACCCAAGTACCTCACGAAGTTTTTCTAGTGCAGGGATGAGCTGGGAAGTGTGGGGGTTACTGTAGATGAAGAAGACTTGGTGAGCTTAGCTCTCCTTGGGCTTTCGAAGAGTTGGAATTCCTACGAGGACTCTGTCAACGGTCGGGAGAAACTACCAGGATGGGAGCGACTTTGGTCAGATCTTGTGCAGGAGGAGATAAGGCGGAGTACTAGGGATGGATCTTCATCGAAGAATGAAGATGAAGAAAATTGCGCTTTGGCTGCCAAAGCAAGGAAAGGGAAGGGAAAGAAAAATCCTTCTCAATCTGGTGCGAAAGGCAAGAAGCAGGACAAGTCCAAGGTGAAGTGCTTTCATTGTCACCAACACGGACATTACGCCACTAATTGTCCACAGAAGAAGAAAAATAAGTAGGTTTCTGGATCTGTAACTGGAGAGGCCTTAGCCTCATAGTTTGAGCTGGATTTTTCACTGATTGCATGCTTGGTTTCAAGTGTGATGGGATCAGTGTGGTTTCTTGACAGTGGTGCGTCTTTTCATATGACCTGAGACAAAGATTTGTTTAGTGATCTGGATGAGAAGGATCTTGGAGTGCACATCGAGATGGGAAATGATGTAGATATAGTGCGACTGGTATCGAGACCATTTCCTTTGAGAGGGAGTTTGGTAAACCTTTCATATTGAAGGATGTCATGCATGTTCCAGGATTGAAGAAGAATATGATCTCTGTGGCTATGTTGGAAGACAAGGGATATGATGTTGTCTTTAGCGAGGGAAAGGCTTTCCTGCGTAGTAAGGCAACTAGTGAAACCCGAAGGATAGGGGTTTGAGTTAAGAACCTTTATCAATTGCAGGTAGATGGATGCGCAGCAATGGCAGGCAAAGCAGAAGGAGTGGTGAGCCGGGATGAGGGCGAATTGTGGCACAGGAGATTGGACCATCTTCACCATGGTGCTTTGAACATTTTGTAGCAGATTTCTACCGGGCTTCCCAAGGCTACACTTGCGTAGTCAGATCAATGCAAGGGATGTACTTTGGGAAAATTTATGAAAGCCACATTTCATGAGAAGGATAGTTGCGCCACGATTCACACAGATGTGTGTGGACCTTTCTCAGTAGCTTCGACAACAAAGCACAGGTATTATGTGATATTTGTTGATGAATTTTCTCGTAAGTGTTGGATCTTCTTCATGCAGAAGAAGAGCGAGACATTCTCAAAGTTCTGTGAGTTCAAGGCACTGGTTGAGAAAGAGTCGAAGAAGCAGCTGAAGGCTCTAAGGAGTGATAATGGTGGTGAATTCAAAGAATTTTGTAGCACAGAAGGAATTCGAAGAGAGCTCATAGCGCCTCATAACCCACAGCAGAATGGGGTCACGGAGCGAAAGAACAAAATGATCGTGGGTGCTGCACAGGCGATGTTGCATGATCAGGGCCTTCCCATACACTTGAGGGCTGAGGCATGCAACACTGTGGTTTATGTGCAAAACCGTTGTCCTCAAAGAGTACTTGGCATGAGTACACCCAAAGAGGCGTGTTCTGGTAAGAAGCCTGATATTTCTCATTTGAATATTTTTGGCTCACCTGTTTACATTCATGTGACGAAAGATGCCAGGAAGAAGCTAGAGCCGACTGCAAAGGTTGGGATATTTGTGGGGTACATAGAAACACCCCACAACTATCATTTGTATTTTCCAGACAGTCGGAAGACTTTTGTGCGACGGGATATCGAATTTCATGAGGAGAAAGCCATGAAGGTGTCGCTTGAGAGGGAGCTACACTTGCATGCAGATGAGGAGCCTCAGGATGTGGATTAACCTCAAGAGGAGGTTCATGGAGTGGAAGAAACCACTCATGCAGCGCCAAACATCAGAGGGCGGAAGCGCACTACAGAAGTTGAGCGACTGAATCTTGATGCAGAGTGGAATGTAGGAGCACCTACATCACAGCGCAGACAGAGACAGTCACCTGAACGATATACTGGATACATGGCTCTAATGAGCAAGTGTATCGTGACAGAACCATCCTCTTTCGAGGAAGCTGTGGAGGACCCTGCATGGGTAGATGCCATGGTGGAAGAGTATGATTCGATTGTCAGAAACAGTGCATGGGAGATTGTCCCAAGGCCGGAAGGGAAATCAGTGGTAGGTTCGAGATGGATCTACAAATTGAAGCAAGCTGTTGACGGGAGCGTCGAGAAGTACAAGGCAAGATTTTTTGCCCGGGGCTTCTCACAGATTGAGGGGATTGACTATGAAGAAACATTTGCACCTGTCGCAAGGTATTCTTCCATACGGAGCATCCTTGCTCTCTCAGCGCAGATGGGTTGGCACATTCATCAGATGGGTGTGAAGACTGCGTCCCTCAACGGACTCATTGAGGAGGAGGTGTACATAGAGTAGCCTGATGGTTTAAAAATCTTCAACAACGAGTCGCATGTGTGCAGGCTCAAAAGAGCGTTGTATGGGCTGAAACAAGCACCTCGTGCTTGGTACACACGGATAGACAATTATTTCACCGGACTTGGTTTTACCAAGAGTGAGGCGGAGCGTAACCTGTACCAAATGGTGGTTGAGGGTAAGTTGCTAATAATTGTACTTTATGTAGATGATTTGATACTAACAGGTGATGAACTGTTGATACACTCATGCAAGGTAGATCTTGCAAAGGAGTTTGAGATGAAGGACTTGGGCCTCCTTCATTATTTCCTGGGATTGGAAATTCTGCGTGTATGCGGATTGCTTGTGTCTCGAAGGAAAGTATGCCGAGGAGATACTCGAGAAGGTTCAACATGCAAGGCCGTAAGCCTATCGACACCCCTTCTCGGTGGTTGAGTGAAAGAGGATGCTACACCTGGGCAGTAGGTAGTGGATGCCACCGTTTATCGATAGTTGGTTGGTTCGCTCATGTATCTAGTCAATACACGACCAGACATATGCTATGTTGTTAACCAGATTTCACAAGCTATGGTTAAGCCTACCAAGCTCTTTTTGAAGGTAGGCAAGCATGTATTGAGATATCTCAGAGGCACATCGGGATATGGACTTTGGTATAGACATTCAGATGAGTTGAAGCCGCATGGCTTCATGGATACAGATTGGGTAGGGAGCCCAACGGATAGAAAGAGCATATCTAGAGGGATTTTCAGTATCGGGTCTATAGCAGTTTCTTGGTACAGCAGGAAACAGAGATCCGTTGCACTCATTTCAGCGGAGGCCGAGTACATGGCAACAATTTTGGTTGCATGCGAGGCTATATGGATGAGGAAGATCCCGGGTCGGTTGTTCGGTTCACACTTAGATCCACTCGTGATATATTGTGATAATTAGAGTTGCAATAAACTCTCGGTTAATTCAGTATTTCATGATAGATCTAAACATATTGACATCCGATACCATCATACGTAGATTGTGTGCGTCGTGTTATCACATATTTTCTTACATTCCTACCGAGGATCGTGATGTTGATATCTGACGAAGGCGCTCACCATGAGCAAATTCGAATACCATAGAGACAGGATCGGGGTGGCAGATAATCCCTATCTTGTTGAGAGGGAGTGTTGAGATTCAACAAGATGATGAGCTTAGTGAAAAGAGTCGCCTTCACTAAGTGGGCCCGCAGGCTATTTTTGGCGCAAAGTCTATTTTTAAACTATGTCTATTTTTAGACATGTCGATCATATTCTATGAGTTGCAGGATGCTATTTGTGGATGGTTGGTCAAGTTGGAAAAATAGATGGACTTCTATTTTTAGACATATTGGGCGGAATCTATTTTTAGATTGCCAGTCTAAAAATAGATATGTCGAATATTATTAGCTCTTAATAATATTTGGACTCTAAGCATTATCTTATTCTCTTGGAGCACTTCAGTTAAGTGCACAGATGTGGAACAGGAGCTGACAGAAGGAATTACTCTATTCCTGGGGGTTTACTAGAGCTAATGAATGGAGGACTTCAGTTAGAACTCATGTGACAGAGTTTGGTGGAGTTGTAGAAGTAGTTGGTGGAGTTGTGTTTAGTTTAACTCAGCTAGACACGGTTGAGCTAGTTGTATCTAGTCTAACTTATTGATACACTAGTGAGAGTGGTGTGAATTAATTATTAATTAATTCACTAAATATTAACTCATTAATCAACTTAAGAATACATCAGTTAACTACAATTCATGGACAGTTTCAGTGGAGACCAATGGAGAGGTAGGTGAAAGAGCAAGTGTGACTATCAGTTGTGACTATAGTGATGCATGGTTTGCATCCAACACTCAGTGGAGATGCCAATGAGGATTTCGCAATGCAATCCAGGTGGATTCAAGTTCATTCAAATCCATTCTTCAGCAGGGATTGCGCAATAGAGGCAGGCTAGCAGGTGGCAGAGATCGGTGCATGGATTTTCTAGATCAGACCTGCTTAGTGTGTAGCGATTGTATTGTACTGAGAGCTTGACATGTTCAGATTTGTATGAGGATTGTTACATGATCTCTATGACATATATTATATACAAATAGTTGGGGTTTTTAGGTTCAGGCTTTCCCGTTAAAACACTATGTTAATGTGTGTGAATTTTTATGGTTTCATGTGTGCATTGCAATTGATTTAATTTCTGCATGTGATGATCAATGAGTGGAATAGATTCTGTATTGTGCATGAAGTCAAATAGTGTGTGATTAGGAGAATCTTGGATATATAACACATTATTTATATAATTTCTACAACTATACAAGAAGACTGTACGGATAATCTCATATGAAAGACATGGTAAGTAGCCAAGATAAGCCAAATAACACCTCTCTCTATTATATCCATTCAGACCTTGACTCATTTATCTTGTACAATGAAGATGACATTAATGAACAAGTAAATGAAAAAGAGGAAGAGAAAGACCTGTCAGAACAGTCAAACCAAACACAAAATGAAGAACAAAACAACCAAAACCCTAGCAACCACGAACAACAACATATTGGCGAATCTGAACTTGAAACTCTTTGGAACATGAGCTTTGATGGCTCTTGTGGCAAAGCTAGTTTAGGAGCAGGTGTTTGGATACACAACACTAATGAAGGTCACTCTTACAAGCTGTATTTTCAATGTACAAACAATATTGCAGAGTATGAAGCTCTTCTCTTAGGGTTACAAATGCTGAAAAAGTATAGGAGGTAAGAGGATTTATGTTCAAAGAGATTCCGAGTTAATTATTAGGCAAATCAAAGGAGAATATTCAGCTAAAAATCCTAGGCTAAGAGAATATAGAAATGTTGCCTTAGACCTCCTAAAAACATTTGAAAAATATGAACTTACCTCTATCCCAAGATCTCAAAACAACCTTGCAAATGAACTAGCATTTGTTGCCAACACTTGCCAATTTCCTCATGCTAATGAACAATACACGGTAAAGGTCAAAAGCAGACCAACAGTCCCTAACAACATAGATTATTGGAAAGTTTTGGAAGGTGAAAAACATATTGAAGACTTCCTACAGTCCAAAAATGACTTTGAAATGCCAAAACCAGATTCAAATCATGAAGATAACTTCTCTACCGAGGAACAAACACACAAAATAGAGCCACCTTATGCTGCTGATATAAATCTGCTAGAACACCCTCATGAGGCAGAATTGTGTGAAGATTCAGAAAAAAAGGGACCTTGAGGTATTGCAATGCAAAGAAAATCTATTTCCGAGAGGACTTGCCCCCTTAGAAGAGCTTTTTGATTTCAATGATGTTGCTAGGAAGCCTAAAATGGAATCCACTAAAACATATGTAGAAGAATGGAACATAGGCAGTGAGGAAGAACATAAAATGATAAAACTTTCCAAAACATTGCGAGCTCTTATAAAACAGAAATACATTGAGATATTTAAAGAATTCAAGGATGTGTTTGCATGGGGATATGAGGACTTGAAGTCCTATAATACAAACATCATCCAACATAAGATTCCTCTCAAGGAAAACCAAAAACCATTCAAGCAGAAATTGCGTAGGATAAACCCTGTCCTAATGCGTCTAGTTGAGAAAGAAATTAAAAAGATGTATGATGCTGGAATAAATTAGCCACCCATAAATTCTGTCATATCAGGTGGTGGCTAAATAATGTTGGATAGCCTTCAAGAAACAATTTCATTGCTAAAATTGTTGATGCTTAAAGTCTTTTGATGAAATCCTATCCTTTGGACAATCGTCACTGCTTTTCCCCTTTTTTAACTCATTATTTCTGTTGTCAATACATGAAGAAAAACTGTTGCAAGCACCATTTCCCTCTTTCCCCTTCTTCCAAACTATCCTCAGTTTTTATCCCTCCATTTCCCATGAAAGTCCCTCATTTTCATGTTTTTCCCATTCCCCTTCATCAAAATCCCCTTCATAAGGTTTAAAGATTCCCTCTTTGCCTTGTCGGAACCCTCAATTTCCTTTCAAAACCATTAAAAAACCATAAAAAACCCACATGTTGGACTTATATGGGTCTTAGCCCCTTCCTGCATAAACCCCCGGTCGTATGATCCTCCATGTAACCCGCGGCCCCACAGATGGGCGCCTAGCCACATAAATATATATCTCGCCCCGAAAATATTAAAAACCTTATGTTATTTTCGAAACTTTGGGTTTGTAAATGTTGGAACACCTAATCCTCCATGGGTAGCTGTGGAATGCGAAAAGTCACAATGGAGTCCAAGTGACCTTGGAATGTGAAACCAAGAGTCACACCATTGTATTATAAACGTACATCAAGTATAATGGAAAAAATAAGAAAGCCTCACGCTTATCCTTCATTGTGTGTTGAGTTTCTTGTGTGTGTGTTTATTCTTCCTCATATACCATGTGTGTGTTTAACATGGTGTCTAACATGGTATCAGAGTAGGCGATTGCTGGCCCTGCTCCAAATTGAGTGAGCCATTTGTGTTTATGGCCTGTGCATATCTACAAAAATTCTGATAATTTTTGCAGCACTCAGAGATTGTTGCAGCAGTGTTTTTACCGCATTCATCAAGCGTTTTGCAGCATTTAGAAATTTCGTTTTGAAGAAGAGCAGCAATGGTTTTGAAAAAGAGCAGCATTGGGCATCTGAAGGTTTTCTCATTGCTCATTTTCCCTGCAATTTCCGCATTTTAAATTCTGCACCATTTTGAAGCGTTGCTGGAATATTATTTAAAGTGGGTTTTTGAAGAAGAAGTTTATGGCTTTTTAATGGAAAAGAATTCTAAGTTTTTCTGCTGAAAATTTCTTCATTTCTGCAATCTGCTACTGTGTATTACTGCTTAAAATCCTGCATTTCTGGCGAAATTTCCCACTGCTGTTTTAAAGTCTCAAGTTTTAGATTTCTCTTCTCTGTTGTATTTAAAATAAAAAATAAAATAAAATAAATAAATAAATAAATAAAATTTACAACCCGGCCCTTAGGCCCCTGCAACTCATCCCATACCCCATACAACAACGCTCCCCCAACTCATACAACAACACTACCCACTCGACCTCACTCACATACCTCTCGGCCGCCCTCCACTCATTCCTTACAGCACTCCCTAACCTCACACTCCGCTCCCTACCGGCCTCACCATACGCTCCTGCACTCTCACTCTACCTCACCCTCACGACCGCTCCCTACCAGCCTCACCATACGCTCCTGCATTTTGTAGATTAGTATTTTATTTTAATATACATCCTCCACCCCCCAATATAATATCCTCATTCCCCTTTTAAATTAAAATCCCTCCCTTTCTCTTAAATTAATTTCGTTCCTTTTTAATTAATTTCCATTTAATTAACACTCATTTTAATTAATATTTTTTTTTAATAAAAACCTCTTTAGTTTGTCCCCCCGCATTTTTGTTTTTATTTTAATATCTCCCCTCCTCCCTTTTAAATCACTCCCCTTCCCTTTTTTAATAATCCCTTTTTTATTAACATTTCCCTTAGTTTTCCCACACCCCTCCCTTTTTTAATTTATTAAATTCCATTTCATTTTTATTATAATCCATTTCCCCATTTTTTAAAATTAATTTCCCATCATTTTCATTTTTAATTAATCTATTTTTTAATTAATTTTTAATTAATTAAAAAATAAAAAATAAAAACAGCAAAGAGAGAGAGGAAAGAGAGAATATGAATAGCAGAATTGAAGAAATGGCATGGACTATACTTAGAGACAAGTGAATTTGACATTGTGTGATTTGTGGCATAAGGCTGATTTTTTGAAGAAATTGACATTTGAAGGCGAGTTGTTATTGGTGCAAAACAGATCTTTGAAGGAAAATTCAGCTGCCTTAAAGGCCTCTTGCGCAAGTGTTTTCAGCTGCACATTTACAAAATATTTTTGCAGAAATATTGTATTGAACTGACATTGATTTGCATCTTCATTCAAGACTTGAAATGTAAGTGAGTTGAAAAATTGTTGATTTCCCTCCATCATTTGAGGAGCATATTTTGTACTTTGAGAACTCCTTGGAGTCATTTGTATTTGTTGAATCACATTGTAAACGAGTGCATTTTCGGTTGAAGTCGACACCCTTTCATTTTTGAGCCTAAGTTGTTGAAATGGCTAAAATCAATGAGGCATTAGAGTTTTTGAATAACCTCATTCATTCCAATGCTGATGACATGATAAAAATGAGCAAGAATGCTCTTTGTAACATTCAAAGTTGTTTGCAAGATGCACAAGAAAAGATTGAGTTTTTGCAGTTGGAAACTCAGCTTCAGCAAGACGAACTTCAACAAAAGAGTCACCATTCTGAACCTGTTTCTGTTCAGAAGATTGTGAGGACTCTCATAAGAAGAAAGAAGATAAAGTTGCAGTTGATCTACATTCAGTGCCTTGTACTAGAGCAGATGTACATGCAAATGCAACAGTCCAGCCTGCACTTCTATAGCCCATCATCAGACCTTGGGAAGAGCTTGTCCACAACAAGCACCGAACTGGTCTTGGATATGACAAGGATGCGACCTTTCATATTCCAGACTACACCAAGCCCATCATATTTCAGAGTGTTGGATTCATGTATGACAGTTCACCTGTAGCTGTTCCAGATCCTGTTCCACAACATCAAATTGTAAAATGCCAACACTATGATCGAGTTGGCCATATGAAAGATCACTGTTTTGATCTTCATCCATGCAAGCACTGTGGTCGGCACACTCATTCTTTAGACATATGCTTCAAACACAAGCCTCCTGCAAGAACCAAGATTCATCTTGGATGGATCGCTTCTTGGCAATGGGCATCAGCAACCAAGAAGATGTTTAAGACACATGTCAGAACTTGTTCTCAGATATTGAGCAAACTTGCAGTTGAGTTTTCGCCATCATCTCACCTTGTCCCTGACAGGGGGGAAAATGGTGGTCATGTACAAGCTTCGACGACAGATCAAGCGAGCCTGAGCCACAATCTCTCATTCCATGTTCAGAGTTGTAGCCAGCAGTTCAAGCGAGCCCGAGCCACAATTCGTCATTCCGGATTCAGAGATGTAGCCAGAGACACGGATGCCCATGAGCATGCCTTCGGTTGGTGGACAACCTTAAACCATCATCTTTGGTTGGTGGATAACCTAAAACCATCACAGGTAGTAGACCTCCCTTCTTTTAGGTGGAAGGTCTCCCTTTCATATATGAGGAACACTTCCTCTAGCAGAAGCCTTCAGCTTCTTGCTAGTTTTGGTTGAGTTCTAGGAAATGCTTCAAGCATTCCAGAGTTGTTGGTAATCCTAAAACCATCACAGGTAGTAGACTTCCCTTCTTTTAGGTTGAAGGTCTCCCTTTTTTATGAGGGACAATTCCTCTAGCATAAGCCTTCAGCTTCTTGCCAGTTTTGGAAGAGTTCCGGGAACTGCAACAAGTTTTTTGTTCCAGTGTTGGTGGTCATCCTTAAACCACCTCTTTTTTATAACATTTCAGAGAGTTGATTCAGCCCAAGTGCTGCCATGTATACTTTGCAGATTTGTATTACAACTCTTTTCTTGGACTCACACATACCTCTTCGGATTAAGGGGGGATGTTGGAACACCTAATCCTCCATGGGTAGGTGTGGAATGCGAAAAGTCACAATGGAGTCCAAGTGACCTTGGAATGTGAAACCAAGAGTCACACCATTGTATTATAAATGTACATCATGTATAATGGAAAAAATAATAAAGCCTCACGCTTATCCTTCATTGTGTGTTGAGTTTCTTGTGTGTGTTTTTATTCTTCCTCATACACCATGTGTGTGTTTAACATGGTGTTTAATAGTAAATTATTTTATTAATTTTCCGCCAATTAAAATATCAGTCATCCCCCACTGTCGATATGATCTGTAGATTGACGGAGCGGAGCCTGTCACCCAGTGGTCCCTACCATCCACTAACCCTTTCCAAAAAACCGCGCGGTATTCATCGCACTGCCTTTGGGCAACAACGGTTTTTTTCCCAATCGCCAGCGATTCCATACATCGCATGACACGCGTCCCGTGTACTTTTTCAAAACTACTTGCCCATTGCGCATTATCGTTCGGACGTGGACGCCCAGCGATATTACTGTCCACCATCCGATCTGGGGTGGGCCATCCAACGACTATCGCTCGCCGAAGATGCCCGATCGTTAACCTGGCTACGGCGTGCCATCCAGTTAATCTTCGTTGTCGATCTAATCTGCAGATCGACGGTCCATATTCCATCGGCCTGATTCCGTCGCCCAGTCAACGATTCTCCGTTTTGACTTTCCCCTTTGCTCCCGACCGTCGATCTCTACGTGATCGACGTCTCTGTTTTAATCTTTCTTCTGCCTTCTCCGATCAATCTTGATCGTTGGATGATGCCATCCAACGGCCATGCTTCCTCTACATGCCTCCGTAGCAATAAACCTATAAATGCATGGATTTTATAATTTTTGTTTGTATTTTGCAAGGTTTCGAGGTTTTCTCGCCATTTTCGAGGAAAATTCGAAGGCAGAGGATGACGATCTTCCTGCCTTCAATTCATCAAATAAAATCATTGCAGGATGTTAAAAACACGTTTCATCAGTGTTTCTTTAGGCATTGATGCCATATCGCCCCTACGAAGCCCTGCATATCAGAAAAACCATGAATCGGGCGCAGTCAGAGAGTATCAGTGACGAACACCAAAATTTATCAGAACAGAGGATTAAAGGACAGATTTTGCGAGAATTATGGCTAAGAACAATTATTAAAAGCCTAAACCCTGATTTAAAACAAAGTTTAAAGAAAATATGAAGTTTTTTATCAACAAGAAACCCTCCACCACCACAAATTGAGGCAAATTGATCCCTCTAGCTACCACGACGCCACCTGTGCCTCAAAGTATTCAAATCAGAAGTCGAATTTATTGATCGGGATCAGATATTTGTCTCAAAACGCAGCTGAAGAGTTACTTCTACAAGGAACTTCAATGCAAGAAATATCTGCAGAGTTACTTCGACGCCACACAGAGCCTCAAAGGTCAACAAAATCTCCCACCGAGCTTAAATCTTTATGTAAACATTTAATACAGAGTACACCCATGTAAGTTTCTTCATTGAGCCCCCCAAAGGCCAAGAAGCCATTAAGTCTGTATTAATTGTAATTGGAGATCTTTTATCAGATCTCACCTCCTCTTTCTTCTATATATACTTCTGTAGAAGATGAGTGAGGGGTTGCTTGGTTGTTGGTTGTTGTTTGATCACAAGTTGTAATACTGAAACTCTTTGAAATAAATACATATTCCGTTGAAGTTGAAGAACAAATTGAAGTCTTGGAAGCCTTAATGATATTGTTGCATGCTTGTTACTGTGAAGGCTCTATCATTGGATCCATGAGCTTGGCTGTTGGTGAAGTATTCTGAACTGTTTAATGTTTTTCCCCTGTTTTCATTATGTTCCATAACTTCTTACTACAGTAGGATAGAAAGTATTAGGCTAAGAAATGACTCCTGGAAGCACCTTAGACCTGTTCATCCTTCACTGTTTCATGTTTTCTTCTGCTGAAGTATTTTAGAGTCTTTAATATCTCTCTTTAATCTTCATGCTTGTTTATTTCCTTAATAGTTCGAATAGTTGGTTTCAGCATGATTTATGGTTCTCCCTGCTTGTCTGCTACCACTTAAAAACTGTTATTGAAGTCTCCCTTTGAAGTTCTTTGCTTACAGTGAATCAAAGAGGTCTATTTTGATCTTGGCCTTTGTCCTTACTTAAACAGTTGGCTTAAAGGTCGTTATAATTATGGTCATAGATGTTTTTAGGTCTTCCCTCTTCTATGACTGTAATTATCAGTAAATATTTTATGTTTCTAAGTCCTTTAAAATAAATCTTTGAGGAAATAGGGTGTTCCCCGAATCTTAGATTTCATTTTTAAAGTTGTTTTGAAATCATTATTTGCTTAAAGGTGTGATTTGTAGAATTTATGGTTAGCCATGTCTATCAAAGAGCTCTTTATTGTTCAAATTATGCTTTCGAATTCCCTTTGTTGAGAATTAAACCTCTCTTTCCAAATCATTAATGTTCATCTCATTCCAAAAACAAAAGGATCCTGTGGCCAAGTTAGATTTGCCCTTTGATATCCCATATCCATTGATGAGTATGTTATGACCTCTTTTTGACTCCATTGCCCAATGAACCAGATATTTCTTTGTCCTATATATCTTTCCTAGGACTTTCATGTTCTGTTGTATCATTCCAGCCCAACCAAACAAACAAATAAACACCTGCACTTAATAACTAGTCTAAAACCAATACTCGAAGCACACAAGATAAAACTTTGCAAACAAACTTTTGAGAGATCCCTCTCTGAGAACAGGAGGACTAGATCCTGTAACTCTAAAGATTGGTTATGATGTTGCCTTGTCTTTTGATTTTCCAAACTATAAAAACACGGGACACCAACATAATGGCGATCACGGTGGGAAATTCTGAGTCTGTGACAATCTAAGTATCCCTTAGGACTCCAGAAATCCCTTATTTTCAAAGACTATCCAATGATTATCAGCCACCTCATCACCACCAACATAATGGTGATCACGGTGGGACCCTGAGTAAAATCTTCAAAAAACAAAACACTCAATGTCTAGTATAACATAAGTAACCTTCTTCAAGCACTACCAAGCATAATGGTAATCATGATAGGACCAATTGAATCAGTGACAAACTAAGTAACCCTTACGATTCTTATTAAACCTTATCAAACCTTGAAGGATTAAGTTACCAAGCCATAAGAGTGAGCTCTGTATGTCTTGACACCCTAGCTAAGTGTTAAGTCAGATTTAGGACACTCTCATTACTAATAAAATCAAGAAACTCAGAAAAGCCCAAAACATTTCAGTTTGGATTCATAATAAACTTCGTGGTGGACCGTAAAACCTTTTACCTCCAAAAGAGCTAAAAATTCCCACCTGGCGACTCCACAATCCTAAAAACATACCTTAAGACTCCACTGGGAAGACCCCAAGTCTTGATAGCATCTTACAAACTCAGCTAGAAGGCTTTGAGATTAAAATTTTCCTTCTTCTGAAAAGATCAATTAGCCTATTAAAGATTGTCATATTTGGTTAAAATTTTCTTTTAACTAGGTCTAAAACACATAGCATAGTGGCTCCTAGAAAGATTCATACTAGAGCCTACCCTGACCCAAACCCACCGGGAATAGTTGTCAACCCTGAAAATATCCTTAGGAAGTCTCCTAAGATAAAATTATCAACTATTTTCAGATCACCCTTGAGAGCTAATTCAGTTCCTGAAAATATTTCAGCTCTACAACAATCTCAAGTTGACTTAGTAAATCCTTTTAGAACTAGGTCTCTTGGTAATTTGGATCAGTTAGATCCTGAGTCTTCACTATCATCTCCTGAAACAAGTGAACCTCTTGGTAGCAGAGAAAAAACACCTCTTGATTTACATTTCCTTCACAACTTAGGTGTCTCTCATCCAAGATCAACTCAACAGTCTATTCCTGGTCCATCCACTTCTGCTCACCCTTCATCCACTATTCAAACCACTACACCTCAGCCCACTGTTCCTGTTATTAATCCGCTCCTTATAAATCCACCCCCACCACCTATCATGACAGCATGGTACGCTCCCCTAGTCCTTCCTGTACCATTAGTCAATCTTCCACAGGATTATCAGTCCAAAATTCCATTATATGATGCTAGCAATGCTACAACTGCATCACAACATGTGGATAAGATGAATTACTACTTTGACAGAAATGAAATTGATGATGATTATGTCAAGCTTAGGTTATTTTCTCAGAGCCTAGGGGGAGAAGTAAGAAAATGGTTCAAAGGTTTAGCCCCCCATATTATTAATGATCTCCAAGGCTTCCATCAAACGTTATTAAACAAATGGGAAGTAAAGAAAAACCCTCTCCAAGTCCTTTCTGACTACAAGAACCTCCATAGAAACACTGGGGAAAGTGTGCAAGCTTACTGCACTAGATTCAATAGTGTGTATAATGCACTTTCCCCAGAACTAAAACCTCCACAGGGCTCAGCTTTAAACAAATTTCCTAAAGGGTTTGACTCTGACATGACCTATCAGCTGAGAGAAAGAGATTTTGCAACTCTTGAAGATATGCAAAAGGGTGCTCTTTTTGTGGAAGTCAACTTAATGGAGAAGAGAGCAAGAATGAAAATTGAGAAGAGAGTATCTTTTAGAGAAGAGTCCACTCCTTCTACTTCAAGCTCAAAAATGGAGAGGATGTTAGAAGAAATGATGAAAGAGATGAGCATAATTAATAAATCACAAGCAAATCAAAACCAGAATTTTAGAAGAAACCAACCTCCAAACAGACCCAGGGAAGATGATCAACAGATCACTCCTCCTTTTCATCAGAACTATGTAGATCAATATGAGGAAGATAGGGAGTTGGAAATATTGGAAGAATCTCATGTAAACTTGATTGGATCAGACAATGGGGATGATGTTTTCCTCACCGAGGAAGAACAAGTTTTCTTCTCCTATGATCAAAATACAAACACCTATGAAGACTCTGATGACTATAGATTGGGTTTTGAAAATGCAATCATGGAGGTACGCAAACAGTATGATCTTAGGAGCAAGGGAAGCATAGATAACTTAAAATACAAGAACACTAATACTGCTGTCAAGAAAAACGCAGAAACTCAGTCTAAAAAGATAGCAAATGAAGCCAACACTTTGGCTAAGAAACCGGACCTAAACAAAGACAAAGGTGTCCAGCCAGATAATGAACACAGTACCCCTAACACTTCAGCCAGTGGTCCTAATAAAACTATCCCAATTACCAGTCCAAACAAGGTTCAACAAATCAAAGTTGCTGAAAAGAATTCAATCGAGAAAACAGATGTAAATACAAACAAGTCAATTATTCCTTTCAGCCTTGAGGGAGAGATTGCTAAGATAAAAATTACCATCCCCCTAGCTGAACTAGTAACCCAAAAGGTGTACAAAATCCAAGTTTTGAAAGCTTTGAAATTAGGAAGTGATACAGACACTTTAAACTTGACAGATGACAAACCTAAGTTGTTGTTTGGTCCAGAAGTTGAAGGAAAATATCAAGAAGGGGTTGTCCCTCCCTTCTATGTTAGCTTGAACATACATGAGAAAATTTTACACAATGCCATGTTAGATTCGGGAGCTTCACACAATCTGATGCCCAAGGTGGTAATGGAGAGCTTAGGCTTAGAGATTACTAAACCATACAAATATTTGTATTCTTTTGACTCAAGCCGAGTCAAATGTTTGGGTTTAATCAAAGATTTATGTGTTACTCTAGCTCAGATCCCTGCTAAGAGTCTGGTTATGGATATAGTTGTAGCTAACATTCCCCCTAAGTATGGCATGCTCTTATCAAGATCTTGGGGAGCCAAACTTCAGGGAAGCCTTCAAATGAACATTTCTTATGCCACCATCCCTGTTTTTAACCAAAATAGAAGACTATACAGGGAATCTCACATGAAGTACATGGTGAGCAACATAGCCAAACCAAAAAAATCTCCAATCTATTCTATTCAATGAAGTTTAGATTCCTTTATCTTATGTAACGAAGATGAAATTACTCAACAGGATAAAGAGAACATAGACCCCATTGATTCACCAGAAAAATTGAATTTTCTCTCAAATCGACTTCAAAACATCGACAATCAATAGCAACAAGAAAACGAAAATGAGTCAAACGTAATTTGGACAATAAACTTTGATGGATCCTGTAATAAAGCAAGTGCAAGTGCAGGCGTATGGATCCAAAATATGAATCAGAGTTTCTCATATAAATTGGATTTCCCATGCACTAACAATATTGCTGAGTACAAAGCACTTCTCCTGGGTTTACAATTGCTTAAACAATTACAAGCCCAAAAGGTAACAATCTTAGGAGATTCTGAACTTATCATAAAACAAATCAAAGGAGAATACTCAACCAAAAATCCGAGGCTTAGGGAATATCGGAACGTTGCTCTCGATTTATTGAAAACCTTTGAAAAATAAGAACTTGTTTTCATTCCTAGAGCGTTTAACCATTTAGCAAATGAACTCGCTTTCAATGCCAGTAACTGTCAAATACCTAAGATAAATGAACAACTTAGCGTAAAGGTAAAACATAGACCTGCAGTGCCTGATAACGTAGATCACTGGCAAGTGTTTGATTCTGACCAACACATAGACAATTTCTTGAAGTCAGAAAACGATTTCACCATACCAACATCAGAATCTAGCCATAATCAAAACTATCCATATATTGAAGAAATCCCAGAAGCTGAAATAACACACTCTGCTGATATAAGTCATTATGAGAAAACATTTGAAGCAGATTCAATTGACAACGTGGACCAAAAAGACCTGGAAGTTTTAGAATGTAAAAACGGTTTAATTCCAAGAGGTCTCTCACCTTTGGAACACCTTTTCGAATTTAATGATGTAGCCAAAGAACCAAAAATGGAGCCTGTAGAAAAAAACATAGAAGAACACAACATAGGCTCCCTAACGGAACCCAAGATGATTAAATTGTCCAGCACTCTTCCAACTCACATAAAATCTCAATACATTGATCTGTTTAAGGAGTTTAAAGATGTTTTTTCCTAGGCATACACAGATTTGAAATCTTACGATACCAGCATTATTCAGCACAAGATTCCCTTGAAGGAAAATCAAAAGCCCTTCAAACAAAAACTAAGGAGAATAAACCCACTTTTATTACCTTTAGTTAGAGCCGAAATTGAAAATATGCATGATGTTGGCATTATAGTACCTATTAGATTTTCAAAATGGGTATCAAACTTAGTTTCTGTTAGGAAAAAGACAGGGGAGATCAGACTCTATATCGATTTCAGAAACCTAAACATAACATCCCTAAAAGACAACTACCCATTGCCCAAGATGGATCATATACTTCAGAGGGTAGTTGGGTAAAAAAGGATATCACTCTTAGATGGGTTCTCAGGTTACAACCAGGTGTTAGTGCTCCCAAGTGATCAAATCAAAACTGCTTTTACCACACCTTGGGGCACCTTTATGTATGTCAAAATTCCTTTCGGATTAATGAATGCAGGGGCCACCTTCCAAAGGGCCATGGACATAGCCTTTTCTGAAGACATTGGCTATTTCATAATCATTTACCTTGATGACATAACTGTTTTCTCAAAAACTGATGAAGAACATTTGACTCACTTAAGAAAAGTTTTTGAGAAGTGTAGGAAATTTGGCTTGTCATTAAATCCCAAGAAGACACTCTTTGGTCTCCAAGAAGGAAAACTTCTTGGAAACATAATTTCGAAAGAAGGAATCAAAATAGACCCTACAAGGATAGATGGCATATTACAAATCAACCATCCAAGGAGCCTCAAAGAAATGAAATATTTCATCAGAAAGATTAATTTTCTAAGGAGGTTTATTCCTAATATTGCTGAGGTATTAAAAAAAATTACAAACATGCTTAAGAAATATGTAGGTGTAAAACGGACTTTACCAGCTAAACAATCATTCGAACTGGTCAAACAAGCTCTTACCCAAACACCGGTCCTGATTAGTCCAGATTTTACCAAAGATTTTTACATCTTTTCCTTTGCATCTGAGCATACAATAGCTGCAGTTTTACTTCAAAATAATGATTTGGGGCAAGAAAAACCAATATATTTCTTTAGTAGGGCCTTGAGAGATGCTCCTCTCAAATATAACATCATGGAGAAGCAAGCCTTAGCATTAGTGAAAGCATTAAAATACTTTAGGGTATATATTTTACACTCTCACATAATTTCTTTTGTTCCACATACTGTTGTCAAGGACATTCTAAGTCAAGACCCTGATGGTAAAAGGGGAAAATGGATTGCAACTATTCTTGAATATGACTTAGAAATTAGGCCCACCAAACTGGTTAAAGGGCAAGGATTAGCAAAACTTATGGCTGAGTCTAACTTCCAAGCACTAGACATGAATATGGTAGATGTGTTGGAAGAAATAGAAGAATCTGATCCTCCTTTTATTGAAGAAACATTTCTAAATTCTCCTTGGTATGCTGACATTATTTATGTGCTTTTATATTTAAATGCCCCCCCTTCTCTGTCTAAAAATAAAGCTAGATTTTTTAAACAAAAAACTTTGAGTTTTTGCATATTAGATGGAGTATTATATTGGAAAAATGCTGTTGGAATTTTGCTTAAATGTTTACTTCAAGATGATGCAGGAAAAATCATGCATGAATTGCATGACGGAGAATGTGGAGGACACCTCTACTGGAAGGCCATAGCAAACAAAATTCTTAGATCTGGTTACTATTGGCCTACCCTTTTCCCAGACACTCAAAATTTGGTCATGTCTTGCCATAAGTGTCAAATATTTGATGGAAAAATAAAACTCCTTCCCTTACCTTTACATCCTATCAGAGTTGAGGCACCTTTTCAACAATGGGAGCTGGACTTCATTGGGGAAATTCATCCATCCTCCTCAGCTCAACATAAGTGGATCCTCACAGCCACCGACTTCTTTACCAAGTGGATAGAAGCTATACCCTCCAGAAATGCTAATGACTCTGTCATTCTCAAATTCCTTGAAATAAATATCCTATCCAGATTTGGTTGTCCCAAAAAAATCATAACAGACAATGCTGCTGCTTTTAAATCTAAGAAGATGGTCGATTTCTGTTACAAATACCACATAACCTTGGGCCATTCCACTGCTTACTATCCCCAAGGAAATGGATTAGTTGAATCCTCCAACAAGACCCTTGTCAATATCATTAAAAAATTGTTGGAGCAAAATCAGAAATCATGGCACAGTAAAATGGTTCATGCCTTATGGGTTTATAGGCTAACTACAAAGAAATCAATAAACATGTCCCCCTATTAGTTAGTTTATGGCATGGATGCAATTTTTCCTACCTTATTGGGAGTTCCAGTCATGAAACTCCTTCAAGAAGTGCAAATTGAAGAAAATGATATGTAGAGAAGAATCAACCAAACAATACATTTACAACAGACCAGAGAGGAAGTCTATGAAAGAACACAGTTAGTCCAAGAAAATATGAAGAAGCTATTTGATAAGAGGACTAAGGCAAACAATTTCCAAGTTGGAAATGTTGTTCTTAAGTGGGATTCAAGAAAAGAAGAGAAGGGAAAACATGGCAAATTTGAGAACTTGTGGAAAGGGCCCTATATTATTCATGCTGAGAGGGGTCACAATGCATTTTTCTTGAAATAATTGAATGGAGAAGACCTATATGGAGGTCCTTTCAATGCCAGGATGCTCAAGCATTACTTCTTCCAAGAATCTTAAGTTTCAAAGAATTTTATTTTTCATTGTAAATATCATAGTCTAAACCATTGCATTCAAAGTTAGAAAAATAAAAATACAAAAACAAAGAAAGAAAAGAGGGCAGATTGTAAAAACAATAAAGGTACAACCCCATACCAAAAAAGAGAAACAAATTTTGAAAGTGTGCAAGCTTAAATGCCACTCCTAAATAACACACTTCTAGTTAGTCAAACAGTATAATCTTGACTAATTAGCTTTAAATTTTCTGTTGATAGGATAGTGAATGCGATTTGCCAAACTGTTTAATCTTGGCTTATCAGTAGATAGTTTAGGATAGAAATTAAAGGTTCAAACATGCTCAAAATATGAACCTAAAGTTTCAAAGAGAAAATGACTCAAATCTGTTTCAAATTCTGAGTCAAAAGATGTAAAAAATCTAGTTCTAATCAGATTAAAACCTGAACCAGAAGAAAAGCAAAGATAGCTCAAAACAAAGATCAAAACAGAGCTGTAGAGAAGAGAAAGGAAATGTTTTCAAGTTTCAGATCTCAAACCTTCCATTTTTTGTTTTAAATTTTGTGCAAAATAAATGTCTATGTGCAACTTGTCTTTTATGCCATAGACCAGCATCAAGTTAGACTGCACAATCCTAACTTGAATGCTTTTCAATTTCTGTTGTAGAATTTAGAGAATAAAAGTCTGTTGGACAACTTAATCCCAACAGATAATAGAATAGGTAGAGAAACATCTGAACTCAACTGTTTAATCTGAGTTCAGGGAGAAATAAGGAGTAGAATTAGAGTAGTTTTATGTTTTCAAAAGAATAAAATGTTGTGAAAAATATTTTTCCAATCTAAGTGCACTCTAAGTGAAGAAAAAATGTTAGATCAGTAGGATTGGGTAGGTAGAAGCTTGTGTTGGTAAAGAACCATTGTTTTTATGACTGCTAATATGTTTTCAGAAAAAAAATCATCTTAGCCAAGGAAAGGCAGCCCAATGGATGAGGCCACTGATCAGCTTCCTAGAGAATCTTAGTCTAAAATTCTTGATGCCTTCAAAAAGGCATCATCCCCAAGTGGAGCCACTGTTAGCCACCCATAAATTTTGTCATATCAGGTGGTGGCTAAATAATGTTGGATAGCCTTCAAGAAACAATTTCATTGCTAAAATTGTTGATGCTTAAAGTCTTTTGATGAAATCCTATCCTTTGGAAAATCGTCACTGCTTTTCCCCTTTTTTAACTCATTATTTCTGCTGTCAATACATTAAGAAAAACTATTGCAAGCACCATTTCCCTCTTTCCCCTTCTTCCAAACTATCCTCAGTTTTTATCCCTCCATTTCCCATGAAAGTCCCTCATTTTCATGTTTTTCCCATTCCCCTTCATCAAAATCCCCTTCATAAGGTTTAAAGATTCCCTCTTTGCCTTATTGGAACCCTCAATTTCCTTTCAAAACCATTAAAAAACCATAAAAAACCCACATGTTGGACTTATATGGGTCTTAGCCCCTTCCTGCATAAACCCCCGGTCGTATAATCCTCCATGTAACCCGCGGCCCCACAGATGGGCGCCTAGCCACATAAATATATATCCCGCCCCGAAAATATTAAAAACCTTATGTTATTTTTGAAAATTTGGGTTTGCAAATTATTTTATTAAGTTTTCGCCGATTAAAATATCAGTCATCCCCCACCGTCGATCTGATATGCAGATCGACGGAGCGGAGCATGTCACCTTGGTGGTCCCCGCCATCCACTAACCCTTTCCAAAAAACCACGCGGTATTCATCGCACCACCTTTGGGCAACGACGGTTTTTTCCCAATCGCCAGTGATTCCATACATCGCATGACACACGTCCCGTGTACTTTTTCAAAACCGCTTGCCCATCGCGCGTTATCGTTCGGATGTGGACGCCCAGCGATATTGCTGTCCACCGTCTGATCTGGGGCAGGCCATCCAACGGCTATCGCTCGTCGAAGATGCCCAATCGTTAACCTGGCTACTGCACGCCATCTAGTTAATCTCCGTTGTCGATATGATCTGTAGATCGACGGTCCATATTCCATTGCCCTGATTCCGTCGCCCAGTCAACGATTCTCCGTTTTGACTTTCCCCTTTGCTCCCGACCGTCGATCTCTGTGAAATTGACGACTCTGATTTATTCTTTCTTCTGCCTTCTCAGATCAATCCTGATCGTTAGATGATGCCATCCAACGACCACGCTTCCTCTACATTCCCGCGCAGCAATAAGCCTATAAATGCATGGATTTTATAATTTTTGTTTGTATTTTGCAGGGTTTCGAGGTTTTCTCGCCATTTTCGAGGAAAATTCGAAGGCATAGGATGACGATCTTCCTGCCTTCGATTCATCAAAGAAATCATCGCAGGATGTTAAAAACACGTTTCATCAGTGTTTCTTCAGGCATTGATGCAATATCGCCCCTATGCAGCCCTGCATATCAGAAAAACCATGAATCGGGCGCAGTCAGAGAGTATCAGTGACGAAGACCAAAATTTATCAGAACAGAGGATTAAAGGACATATTTTGCGGGAATTACGGCTAAGAACAATTATTAAAAGCCTAAACCCTGATTTAAAACACAGTTTAAAGAAAATTTGAAGTGTTTTATCGACAGGAAACCCTCCACCGCCACAAATTGAGACAAATTGATCCCTCTAGCTACAACGACGCCACATGTGCCTCAAAGTATTCAAATCAGAAGCCAAATTTATTAATCGGGATCAGATATTTGTCTCAAAACATAGCCGTAGAGTTACTTCTGCAAGAACTTCAATGCAAGAAATATCTGCAGAGTTACTTCGACACCACATAGAGCCTTAAAGGTCAAAAAAAGCTCCCACCGAGCTTAAATCTTTATGTAATTTAATACAGAGTACACCCATGTAAGTTTCTTCATTGAGCCCCCCAAAGGCCAAGAAGCCATTAAGTCTATATTAATTGTAATTGGAGATCTTTTATCAGATCTCACCTCCTCTTTCTTCTATATATACTTCTGTAGAAGATGAGTGAGGGGTTGCTTGGTTGTTGGTTGTTGTTTGATCACAAGTTGTAATACTGAAACTCTTTGAAATAAATACATAGTCCGTTGAAGTTGAAGAACAAATTGAAGTCTTGGAAGCCTTGATGATATTGTTGCATGCTTGTTACTGTGAAGGCTCTATCATTGGATCAATGAGCTTGGCTGTTGGTGAAGTATTTTGAACTGTTTAATGTTTTTCCCCTATTTTCATTATGTTCCATAACTTATTACTACAGTAGGATATAAATTATTAGGCTAAGAAATGACTCCTGGAAGCACCTTAGACCTGTTCATCCTTCACTGTTTCATGTTTTCTTCTACGAAAGTATTTTAGAGTCTTTAATCTTTATTTTTAATCTTCATGCTTGTTTATTTCCTTAATAGTTTGAACAGTTGGTTTCAGCATGATTTATGGTTCTCCCTGCTTGTTTGCTACCACTTAAAAATTGTTATTGAAGTCTCCCTTTGAATTTATTTGCTTACAGTGAATCAAAGAGGTATGTTTTGATCTTGCCCTTTGTCCTCACTTAAACAGTTGGCTTAAAGGTCTTTTATAGTTGTGATCACAGATGTGTTAGGTGTTCCCTCTTCTATGACTGCAATTATCAGTGAATTTTTTATGTTTTCTAAGTCATTTGAAATAAAATCTTTGAGGAAATAGGGTGTTCCCTGAATCTTAGATTTCATTTTAAAAGTAGTTTTGAAATTATTATTTGCTTAAAGGTGTGATTTGTAGAATTTATGGTTAGCCCTGTCTATCAAAGAACTCTTTATTGTTCAAATTATGCTTTCAAATTCCCTTTGTTGAGAATTAAACCACTCTTTCCAAATCATTAATGTTCATCTCATTCCAAAAACAAAAGGATCCTGTGGCCAAGTTAGATTTGCCCTTTGATATCCCATATCCATTGATGAGTATGTTATGACCTCTTTTTAACTCCATTGCCCAATGAACCAGGTATTTATCTGTCCTATATATCTTTCCTAGGCCTTTCATTTTCTGTTGTATCATTCCAGCCCAACCAAACAAACAAATAAACACCTGCACTTAATAACTAGTCTAAAACCAATACTCGAAGCACACAAGATAAACCTTTACAAACAAACTTTTGAGAGATCCCTCTCCGAGAACAGGAGGCCTAGATCTTGTAACTCTAAAGATTGGTTCTGATGTTGCCTTGTCTTTTGATTTTCCAAACTATCAAAACACGGGACACCAACACTCAGAATGGGTCTCAAATCTTGTATCAGTGAGAAATAAAACAAGGGAAATTAGGCTATGCATAGAATTCAAAAATTTAAACAAAGACTCCTTGAAAGACAAATACCCTTTACCTAAGATGGATCATATACTACAAAGGGTAGTAGGTTCTAAAATAATATATTTGCTTGATGGATTTTCAGGGTATAATCAGGTGCTAGTACATCCAGATGATCAGCACAAAATCGCTTTCACTACACCTTGGGGCACCTTCATGTATGTCAAAATGCCTTTTGGGTTAATGAATGCTGGTGCTACTTTTCAAAGAGCCATGGACATTGATTTTTCTGAAGAAATAGGTTACTTCATTATGATATATCTTGATTACATCATTGTTTACTCAAAAACTGATGAAGAACACCTAGCTCACTTAAGAAAGGTATTTGAAAAGTGTAGAAAGTATGGTTTATCTTTGAATCCCAAGAACACTATGCTTGGCCTTCAATAAGGAAAAAGTTTAGGCCATATCATATCTAAAGAAGGGATTAAGATAGACCCAAAAAGGATTGAAGGGATATTGCAGATCAGCCACCCTAGAAAAGTCAAAGAGCTACAATCTTTCATTGGAAATATCAACTTCTTAAGAAATTTCATACCAAACCTTGCAGAACTCCTAAGAAATATTACAAAGATGCTTAAAATAGAAATAGGAGTCAAATGGACCATAGAAGAAAAGCAATCCTTTGAACTGGTAAAACAAGCACTTGCCCAAACACCAATTCTAATCAGCCCTGACTTTACCAAGGACTTCTTCATCTTCTCATTTGCATCAGAACACACAATTGCTGCAATATTGCTACAAAAGAACATAATGGGACAAGAATAGCACATAGCTTTCTTTAGCAAGGAACTAAGAGATGCACCTCTGAAATATAACATTATGGAAAAACAAGCTTTTTCCTTAATCAAAGCCTCAAAAGATTTCAGAGTTTACATCTTGCATTCACATGTCATTGCTTTTGTTGCTCACGCAGTTGTTAGGGACATACTAACTCAGGATCCTAATGGTAAAAGAGGTAAGTGGATTGCTGTCATCTTAGAGTATGATCTAGAAATCAAGCCCACCAAGCTAATAAAATGGCAAGGACTGGCTAAAATGATGGCTGAAGCAAATTTTCAATCATTGGACATAAACATGATACATTCCTTGGATGAACAAGAGGAGCCGGCGACTCCACCTATTGAAGAAGCATTTCTAAACTCACTCTGGTATGCTGATATATTATATGTGATTTTTAATCTAAATGCTCCTCCTATTTTGTCCAAAAAAAATGCTATATTCTTGAAACTAAAAGATGTAAATTGTTGCATTCTAGATAAAGATTTATATTGGAAAAATTCTGTTGGTATCTTGCTTAAATGTTTACTTGAAGAAGATGCAGATAGGATCATGCATGAGTTTCACGAAGGATAATGTGGAGGTCATCTCTATTGGAAAACCACTGCCAACAAAATCCTTAGAGCTAGTTTCTATTGGCCCACTCTTTTCCCTGATATCCACAAGCTAGTAGTGACTTTCCATCAATGCCAAATCTTTGAGGGAAAGAGAAAACTACTACCTTTGCCTTTACAACCTATCAGTGTTGAAACTCCTTTTCAACGATGGGGTTTAGATTTCATTGGCGAAATCCACCTTGCCTCCTCTGCCCAACACAAATGGATCCTCACTGCAACTGACTATTTTACCAAATGGATAGAAGCCATCCCTTCAAGGACTGCCACTGATTCAGTAATCATCAAATTCCTTGAAAATCACATCTTGTCTATATTTTTTTGTCCTAGAAAGATTATTACTGACAATGCTGCTGCATTTAAATCCAAGAGAATGGTGGACTTCTGCCACAAGTATCACATCACATTAGGGAATTCTACAGCTTATTACCTTCAAGGTGATGGGTTGGCTGAGTCCTCTAACAAAATTTTGGTAAATATCATCAAGAAGTTTTTGGAAGAAAACAAAAAGTCATGGCATAGCAAACTAGTGCATGCACTATGGGCAGACAAATCAACAAACAAGAAATCAATTGATATGTATCCCTATTAGCTAGTGTATGGCATGGATGCAGTTTTTCCAACATCCTTGGGAGTCCCAGTGATGAAGCTTATTCAAGAGGTACAATCAGAGGAAAATGATATACAAAGGAGGCTAAACCAAACCATTCAATTGCAGCAATCAAGCGAAGAAGTATACAACATAACACAAGCAGCACAAGAGAATATCAAGAAGCTTTTTGATAAGAGGACCAAGGCTAATGATTTCTAGATTGGAGACCAAGTGCTGAAGTGGAATTGAAGAATAGAGGACAAGGGCAAGCATGGCAAAGTTGAAAATCTGTGAAAATTTCCATACATCATCCATTCAACAAGAGGTAAAAATACATTATTTCTACAAGAAATGGATGGAACAAAGTTATTTGGAGGTCTTGTCAATGGCAGGATGCTCAAGCACTATTTTTTTTGAAGTTCTTAGTTTGAATTCTTATTCATTGTACAAAACACTGCTTGAATAAAAGATCAGAAAATGAAACACAAAAAACAAAGAAAAGAAGAAGAGAGGGCAGATAAAA
The DNA here is from genome assembly GCA_034641835.2 of Pinus albicaulis. NCBI lineage: Eukaryota > Viridiplantae > Streptophyta > Pinopsida > Pinales > Pinaceae > Pinus > Pinus albicaulis. The sequence goes on along the minus strand of CM076576.1, from coordinate 1,469,398 downwards.
AGAGGAGGTAAAGCCCCATACAAAAAAAAAAGAATATTTCTGAAAGTGTGCAAGTTCAAAATGCCACTACTTTTGAGAAAGGAAAGTCTTGTTCAGTCATATAGCCTAAACATGATTGAAATTTTTTTAAATTTCTACTGATAAGTTAGAAAATGAAGATTTTCCAAACTATTTAAACTTGGCTTATCAGTAGACTAGGTTAAGAAGAGATATTGGTTCCCAAAGCTCAAATCTAAACCAAAGAGAAAAGAGAGGGATGACTGAGAGGTTTTGAATTATAGCCCTCAAGTTTCTAGTTTTACTTGTGCAAAAAAATAAAAATAAAAATAAAATCTGTGTGCAATTTGTCCAAAATGCCACAGCTCATGACAAATAAAACTGCTTAACCTTGATTTGGTCATGTTTTAAATTTTATGTTGATAGATTAGAGAATGAAAATCTGTCAAAATGTTTAATCGTGATGGATAAGTAGATTAGGTAGAGAATAAAAGAGCTGATCAGTCTAATCTCAGCCTTTGGATGATATAAGGATAGAAGTAGATAGTTTGTTCTTTCAAAAGAAAAGATGATGTTCAGGGTTTTCCAATCGAAATGCACCCAAATGAAGAGAAAACGTTAAGAAAAGTATGATGGGTAGGTAGAGTTGATATTGAAGCAATCAAGTTTTTCAGAGTGTAATATGACAACTTCAAAGAACATGAGTAAATCAACAATTGAAGAAAGAGGAACCTGCCAAGTACAAGTGAGGCACTGATTTACAAATTCCAGAGATCTGAACTTTGAGGGTCTTGACACCTCCTAAAGGAGTTGCCCTCCCCAAGTGGAGCCACTATTAGTCATCAATATTTTTCACTATATTTAGATGACTATAGAATGGTTATAGCTTTATGAAAACAATATTCCTTGAATATCTTGAGTTTCAGAAATCTCACTGCCTTCATTATCCTTATAAACCTATTTTCACTATTCCTCAGTTGGTCTTCCCAAAGCCACCCTGTTTCTCTTAGAAGACTCATTATGGGCTTATGCCTCCCATTTTCATCCTTATTTCCTACTTATAACCTCATTGCCCTACTTTCCCCTGTCAATAAACTCCATCCTCCCTCTAGGGTTTCTTTTTGCTAACTCATTCCCATGTCCTTTTGGGCATAATAACCTATGACCATGCTCTGTTTTCACTTGAAAATCTCTAAAGTAAAATTTCAGTCAAAATCAGGTCAAAGGACACCCCCATTAGGTCATTAAGGTTTTACATTTTTTAAGGTTATCCTTGGATGTTTCAGGCACTTTTCCTTTGTTATAATCTGGCTCAGATGTAATAGAAATTCAAGACATGGTTATTCAAGAAATACCTAAAATTTCCAAGGAGGATTATCTTCTCAGTTCAAAACCTGCAAGTGAGAAAAATGAAAAAATTTAGCACTTCTGCAGGAGTGTTGAAAGATTTATTAGAGAAGTTACTGATGATGTAGATTGTTTACTCCTGAATGAAAACAATGTACAACAAAGGAAAGGGGAACAACTTGGTCTTGTAGATGACTAGGGTTTATAAATTGGTTAATCCATTTGAGTGCTAAAGTAGTGATCACTTGCAGAAAATGACATGGAGGAAGCACACAAGGCCAAAAATGAAGAAAGTATATTAGAAAATATTGATGGAATATGGAAAAAGGTGAGGTGAACTGGACATAAATGAATGAACTTGAATGGGCTATAGAGAACTTAGAAGACAACACTGATGATTGCTGTAAATAACTGCAGGCACTTAGGGTTTTGAAAAAGGTGGCTAGAAGAGATGGAAAAGTTAAGTTAAACCTTATGGTGGAAACTATAGAATATTTTGACGATAATACTTTGTGTTTAAATCCTAAAGTTGTCAAAATGAACTTGTCATGTCTCGATGATCAAAATAAAATCCAATTCAATTATTTCAGCAACCTCCAAGGCAAAAGTGTAAAGAATATCAGTGAGAAAAGAAAGGGGGTTTCAAACATTAGAAAGTGGGTTTTCAAAGTTAAATTGAATCCATAAGCCTATATAAGCCCATGTCACACTTCAAGAGAGACGTCGTTGCCTTTCAAAGCATTATAAATTTCAAGAGGAGAAGAATTTGTGAGTTTTCTGAGCAAAATCGGGCAAATGTTCTTGGTGCTGCGTGCCTGGGAGTTGGCTCTGCGCCTTTGCCAGATTTCCTCCATACATTTTCCGAAGGCGATGCGCGCCTGGGAGCTGGTGCTTTTCCCTTGTCAAAGTGTTGCGCTCTTTCCCGACAATACCCTGTGAAGTTGCCTTGGCACTGCGCGCTTAGCTTAGCGATGCGCCCTCAACCATTGGTGTTGCACACTTGGACAGAAAGGGTTTCTAAGTGATCCAACCATCCAAATCAAGTCAAATTGCTTCCAAACTCTTGCCAAGGTTATCCAAGAAATCTTGAGGGGAAAGTACATGACATGAAACATGTTTTCAAGCTATTTTGGTCATCATTTAATCAATGGAAATGAAACCCTAATCAAACCCTAGCTACAAATCAGAAATCATTGTTTCATGCTTATTTCATCCTCCTAAACAGAGTATCAGTTATAGACAGGGTAATTACATTTCTTGAGGTTTGTCATTGAGTTATTTTTCCCCTCACTCTTTTTCTACACCTATACCCATTCACTCATTCCCTTCATTTGCAAAGCTGCCATTTCATTAGCCTCCCTTCATCTCATTTCACATCAACCCTAAGGTTTCCAAAACAGAGTTTAAAATGTCTGAGGGTGAAGACAGTGGTGGTGAGGCACAAATTAAAAGTAGGCATGATCACAAGGGAGGAAAGATAAACATATTTGAATCCCTCAATACAAGGGAACGCATGGCATATCCTCTTATTGTTTCCTGCTTCAAACATGTAGGCTGCTTTGAGTTTTGTGAGAAGGTGCAGCGAGTACAAAATCACCCAGAGCTGACAAGAATATTCATAATTAACCTACATGACAAATAGGTCAATATTGCTGGGGTTACATTTGAGATATCCATTGATGCCATTGCAACTGCTACAGGGATACCAAGTGTGGGAGAAAAGTGATTCAAGCAAGAAAACCTAGACATGAGTTATTTTGAACCATACCTCATACATAGGTATAAAGATCATCACAAGTCCATATTTCCTTTTTCTCGTCTTCTTGATAGATATGCACCCATGATGAATATAATAATGAAGTATTTCACTTGTGAGGGAAGGTTTTCCCACCTTTACTCATACCATATCCGTCTTCTTATGCATTTTACTAGAGTGAGGATGCTGCATATACCATATTATCTTTTCCGAAGCATTGACAAAATGGCCTACATTGTGAAAAAGAGAGATTACCATCAGAAAATGCAAAGCCTATGTCATCATTCACTTATCAAGATGGTGGTCATGCATCAACTACAGCAGAAAAACATTCCATGGGAGACCTTCATTTCCAATGAGGTTTTCACTACTCCACATGGCCATCATCAACAAGATATTCCTTCATCTTCTCATCCTCCCATATCCACTTCTCCATCATTTCCTGTTGTTCATACATCTCCACTCACTCGCATTCCTTCACCCCATGATGACCCTTCCACATCACCTTTCCACAACCCTTCACCCTCATATCATGTTGACAAAGCATCAAGCAATTATAGGAACATTGATATAGCTTGCACTAAAATTCATGATATTGAGCCCTTTCCTTTGACCTATCAGAGAGGCCACAAGTAGGTGTTTGCTTCACTTGAGGTGAAAGGGGCCCTACCTTCTTCATCAGAAAAATAGGTTGATAAGGGCAAGGAAAAGGTTGCAGAGCATGTCATGGTTGAAGAGGAGAATAAACATGAAACTGAACAAGATTTTCAGTTAATTGACCTTGAGGATGAGGATGAGGAGAGGATCACCAATATGTTGATCAAAATCAAGGATGAAAAAATTAGTGAGCTTCAAGCTAATCTTGGTAGGTCAAAGAATGTGATCAACTTCCTTGAGTGAGAATACCAGCAGTTAGAGACAAAGAAGGCCATCAGTGAGATCAGGGCAATCAGAGCTTAGAAAGAGGCCAGAAGGGCCAAGGATTTTCTAGATGAGACCTTGGGCACTTTTGATAAAAGTGATGATGAGGAAGAACAACTTCCTAGGAAGTGACCAAGGAAAATTGGGTTGAAGAAGGCTTTAGCTCGGGAAATAGAGAAAGAAGCAGAATTAGCAGAGCAGCTCACTCCAAGTGAGTTGCTTGCCATAGAAATTAGAAAGGATAAAGAATCTTGGCTTGAGAGGTAAAAATTGCACCTAGAAGGTCAACTAGAGAAGGCCAAGAGAGACATTGACATGTAGAGTGTTAGCAACCTATAAATATAGGATTCCTAATTTTGACTTGACTGATGATAGTCTTGTAAATATGTACAAACTTTGCTTTCTGCAAGTTATTTCCCATATTTTGTAAAAAATAAAAATCAAAAAATAAAATCAAAAAGAGGGTAAAAAGTCCTAAAAGAATAATCAAAGGACTTAGAAAAAATATAAGACCCCAAAAGAAAAAGATGAATAAAATGTGAAAGTGTGCAAGACCAAATGCCACTAATTTTACCTTTTACTATGGCAGAGTGTCAATAAATTCCATAGTCCATGATGAGTTAAACAGACTAATATTGACTTGTCATGTTTCAATTTTAATTACCCTAGATAGAAAATAAGAATTGTCATACAGTTTAATCATGACAATTCAGTAGTTAGGTAGAGAATAAAAGTGAATCCAATAGTTTAATCTGGATTCCTGGATGAAATAATTGTAGAATTAGATAGTTTATTTGCTTTCAGAAAGAATAAATGTTGTAAAGGTTGCTAGTTCAAATGCACCTAATCAAAGATGGAAGAAAAAATGTTAGCATGATAAACTGGGTAGGTAGAAGATGGTGAGAAAGCATCAATGTAAATATTATTCACCAGGGCTGCAAATTACTAACTTCCCCTCCCCATAGCTGTTAGCCACCTATAATATTTTGTTATTCCAAAAGGTGGCTAAATCTATTTTGAGCCTTCAAGGAACAATTTTTCATTACTAAAATTTGTTGGCTCTCGAAGACTCCTTGTAGGCCTCATGCCTTTGTCCAAAATCCTCATTTGTTGTCCCATTTTTATACTCAGGAATTTCTGTTGATTCCAACTGAAAGACTGCTGAAAGATCGTCATTTCTCCTCTTCTCAAAACCTTTCATCTGCTCCCCTTTTTCTCCATCAAAACTACCTTGTTTTCATAAGTCCTCTTCTTTCCATTTATGAAATTTTCCCCTTTCATAGTTAAAAACTCACTTTTTAACTATTTCGGACCCCCCAAATCCATTAAAATCCTTGAAAATTCTCATAAAAAATCAAAGTTTCATTGCTATAGACCTCAGCCCCTTGAGCTAAGCCCTAAACCACTTCCCCACCATACGCTTTGGGTCTGGAACCACTTTCTAATACGTTAAGGTGCTAATCGCATCGGAAAGAATCAAAGACGCAAGTCTTTGCCATACTCCAAAAGTTCCGATTTCGATTAGCCCTGTTGCTTAAGACCCCCGATCATATTATTTTCATATAACCTCGAACCCGCCCTCGGCGCTTAAATCTTGTGAATATTTCATTTCCGACCCATCTTTCCTTTGTAATTTACAAAAACCCTCTTTCCCAAAGTTTTGATTTAATGAGCCAAAGTCACATGTTAAATATAAAATGGTTAGATCAAAAAGACCGATCGCGCAATCGCAATCGGGGAAATTTCAATGGGTTGATCGAAAAGACCAGGCCCGCAGTTCCGATTGCGATTAGGCCCTTATTATATATAAAGCCCCGGGCCCATCAATTTTCATATATTCGAAGGCCCCGCAGGCGGGCGCCTATCCTTTGTATATATATTTTATTTCCGCCCTGATCCATTAAACCTTCGTTTATATTAAAAACTTGGGGTTTTGATATGTTATAAGGGTTTCTGCCGGTTCTTTCTAAAAACTAATCTCCATCGTTGATCGTAAGCCGATCAAACGGCCAGCGCTTAATCGCATCGGAGTTTTCCATCGCATGCATTTATTTTTTCCCCCGATTGTTGTTCCTTCGATTCGCTCCCCGCCGTTGATCTAATCCTCGGATCCAACGGCTATCGCTTAATCGCCTCTCCCCTCCCGATTGCGCAATCGCATTGGGGTTTTTTTTATGTTTAAATCGCACTCTTTTCCTCATCCCTCCGATTGTGACTACCCCGATTCATTTCCCACCGTTGATCTGAATCTTAGATCGACGGTCTGCGCTAAATCGCATCGCATGTTTCAAATCGGTGCATTTGCTCGCTACCCCCGATTGCGATCCTTCGATTAAATCTGGACCGTCCACGTGTCCAGATCGGACGGTCCAAAATCACTCCGGCTTGTTCATCTCCCTGCTCTCCTTTTCGCCTCTTATACGCAAATCTCCACCGTTGGATGTTTTCATCCGACGGCTACGCTCCTCTCCTGCCTTCTGAAGCAGTCTAACCCATTTCGCAGGATTTCTTAATTGTTTTTTGTTTTATGCAGGTGTTTTCAATGGTTTTCCGTTGTATCACGAAGAAAAGCCGAGGGTTGGGAAAGACGTTTCTTGCGCCTTCGAAGCTACTAAAAGGAACCATTCACACGATTGGATTCAATGATTTGTCAATGTTTCATGAGCATTGATGCCGAAAAGCCCAGCGCGGCCCTGCACATCGACAAGACACTGTTTTATTCGAAAGAACAGTTAAAGAGTATCAGTTTTGAGAATAAAGCACAGTAGAAAAAGATTGAAGACAGTATTACGAGGATTACGGCTAAGACAGTTATCAAAAGCCTAATCCCCGACTCAAAACACAGTTTAAAGAAAACCTAAAGTGTTTTATCAGACAGAAAGCCTCCACCGCCACAACTTGAGGCAAATTGATTCCTCAGCTACCAAAGAGCCACCTGTCGCCTCAAACCATTCAGAACAGAGGCCGAAGTTATTGCTCGAAGAAATATCTGCCTCCAGCATTTCCAAGAAGTTATTTCTGCAAGGAGACCAATGAATAAATATCTGCAGAGTTACTCCAAAACTTACACAGAGCCTCAAAGTCAAACAAAGCTTCCACCGAGCTTTGATATTTATTGTGAAACAGTTAATGTAGTGATCCACCTGTAAATTCTTCCCTCGAGCCTCTCAAAGGGCCGAGAAGTCTTCACTCTGCATTAATTGTCCTTGAGATATTTTGTTAAAATCTCACCTCCTCATCTTCTTATAAGTACTTCTACAGAAGATGAGAAATTGTTGGTTGCAGAACTTTGAAATACACTTGAGCTCGAGACTTCTATTTGTACATAGTGTTCACTGGCCCTTGAAGCTCTGTTTGCGCTAGAGTAGTTAGGTTGAATAGTGAAGATGATTGCTGAACTGAAACATTGGAATTGAAGATTATAACTGGTTTGACATCAATATAAAAGTTGTTTCTTGGGATCCTGGTCTTTATCACTGGTGAAGTGCTTCTTTCTTTGTTAATCGTTTTCCTTCTATGTATGCCATATTGTTCATTTCCCCTCTGTAAAGAACAGTTTAAACATGGTTAGGATTTTCTGTATAGCAGTAACCTTCTCTGGCTGAGAAATCTTTATCTTAATGTTTTCTTCAGATTTGTTTATTCAAAAATGATTCAATACAGTTTAAACAGTTAGGAATGTTGGCGTTCCCTCGTCCTTCTATTTGCTCAAACATTTGTTCTCGAATGTTATTTCCATTATTTGCTATTAAAGTTAGACTAGAGAAGATATGGTTTGCCCTGATTCCTAGATTCTTTTCTCCAAAGGCAGATTCTGAAAGTTTCCCTTGGTGTTGACTGAAAGCAGACTAGGTTTAAAAGTACTTTATCTTATCTTAAGTTACACTCTATTTTTCTTATGTGTTTTCATACTCTCTGAAGGTAATTATGTGGATTACTGGATTGTTTTTCAATTAAGCTGCTTTAATAAGAACTTGCCCAAGAAGTCTATGGTTAGCCCTGTCCTTGGTTGGTTTTAAAACATTTACTTAAGAGGCTTTTCTTGTTTGGACTGACTATAAATCCTCTAAGAAATTATTATCAGTTTCCACCCCTCCAACATTTTAATGTTTCCATTTCATCATTTTAATCTCAATAATCTTGTGGTATAGATGACTTTCCCCTTGGATCACACTTGATGTTGTTGTTCAATTAAAGCCCAGATATGACTCCATAGCCCAATGGACTAAAAACCAGCGTTATATCTATCTATCCGCCAAAACTGTTCTATTTGCTTGCAACTTCTCACTTTTGAAACTTTGCACTTAGGACTTTCCCCTCAAGTAACATTTCATGCTCAACCATCCAAAACAAAACAAAACTCTTGGCCTTCATAACTAGCCTAATATCATTACCTTAAGCTTTTCAAAGACAATATCCATCTTTGTACATATTGGAGAGATCCCTCTCCGGATTCAGGAGGGCTAGATCCTAGAATCCCAAATTTTGGTTGAAATGATGTTAACTCTGTGATTGGACTCTCCCAATCTTGCTAATCCCTCAAAATCACATCATTATTTCATTCATGCATTCATTCCCCTGAATAATCCTAAGTAAAAACTTCATTTTTACTTAAAGATACTCTAATTCCCATTTGATTAATTTCCTACATCACATGAAAAGCATAAAACCCTCAAAATTACATTTTATCATAAGTTGAAGTGATGAAGTTAGTATGATGCAAATTTGCCTTTAAACTTCACTTTACTTGGTTATGTTAATGTATTTTGAGTATACATTGTCCCCTTTTCATATTAATTTTAACTTATCTATTAAATCCCTATAGAATAACCTTTTCCTATATTATATAACTCCCTTTTATAAAATAGCCCCATAAACCCATTAATATAATTTTAGCCAAAGTTATTTATTCCCACATGTTTAAATAAAAAACCCACATTACATCCCCTTTGGCTAAATATATCATTATATAAACATCCTGCCCTCTATGGTTGTTAAATCATTCTGATTTAATAAACTATATAATAAAAATATATGAAAAAATGATTAAACATATTTTAATATGTGTTTAAAAAAAAAAATCCCGAAATTTCGTTTAAACTAAACTTCAAAGAAAAAAAAACCTATCCCTTTGTTTGTTTCCCTTTCTTGACTCCCTTTACCCAAGGTTAAAACTATAACCTAACCCATTTCCCCCGATATATATCCCATTACCTCAAGTGTAACCTTGAGTAAAACCCTTTTATACCCTTCCCTAACACCTTATTCATTGTATAAAGTCTGATTTATACATAAATCATCATAAATCCCTCCATCCTATCGAATTAAATCTGAACCATCCGATCCCCAACACTTCATTAATCCGACAGTTCTAAACAAACGCGATGAAAAGTTCCCATGCCCTTTATCATTCCCCATCGCGTAAAACTGCAGCCGTCCAATCACCCCATTTAAATCCAACGGTCTATATCAAGCGCGATAATTTTATTTCATAACCTTACCCTTTTCCCCATTGCATTGTATAACAACCGTTGGATATTCAAACAACTTTTAGATCTGACGATCCTAATTAAACCCGATAACCTTGTCCATGTCCCCACCATTTCCCACCGCATTAAGCCACTGCCATTGATCTATCACCCGCCAGATCTATGGCCATCATGCCTAGCCTTGGTCCCACTACCATTACCCCGCATATTTTCATTAAATTTTGACCGTTCGCTTTTCAGAGTCTAATCCAATGGCACTAATCCCATATCACGTGATCAAAATGCTCAACCCATGTTTCCAAAAATTTACGCGATATGAGTTGTTTTCCCATACCACCCTCTGCTGACGTGTCAGTTTTCTATTGGATCTCATTCGAAAAGACTAAAATCATTTACCATCTACATCAAACGCGAAACCCACTAGTTTTTTTCGCATTCGAAAAAGAATTTACCTCCCGCCTTTTGATTTAACCTGTAATAAATGATATTAATGGTGATCTATGTTAAATGTTTAAACTTTAATATATCATTTTTATATCATTATTTGCACTCTCGACTGTTAAAACTTCCGACTTGACTGTTTTAAGAGATCTGAGCCTCTGTTTAGCCGATTTCTTATCCCGAAACTGAAATTAAACATTCTTTCTATATCTGAAGCACATTAAATTCCTATCTAGAAGCTTGTTTGAATGCAGAGTTCTTGTTTCAAAATCCTTTTAAAGATCAATTCCGTAGATAAAAAGGGTTTCAGGCCTACAATATCTATTAACAAACTCCTTTTTTACAGTTTCAATCACTCAGGAAACCCTTGTTTCCTGTTTCAACCTAGTTTTCATCCCTCAGACAAGCCTAATTGAGCAAAAAATCCCAAAAGCAAACCATCCTTAGCCTAAATTTCTCAATTTCCTCTCTGTTAAAATAAATTACTTCTGTAAACCATTTAATCTTACAGAAGAAGCCAGAATGCCTAAAAAACAGAGTTAAACCTCCACAGACAGACCTCATTCCATAGATATTTGAAAATCCTTCAATCACCTCCCTGCAGACCTGGGTTTCATTAAAAAAAAATTTGATATTTGCAGGTTATCATCAGAATATGGATTTGGGCCAACAATTTCAATACTGGTTGACAAAATTGTTTGCTCCAAATTCTCAAATTTTAACTCAATATCTTTATTCAACAAACAGTTTGCATAAAAAGAAAGAACAAAATCAAGTCAGAGAGAGAGAAGAATGATGAATTTTTCACAGTGAATGGTAAAAGTGAAATCATAATTCACAATGACACTGAAAACATAACAGTCAAAGAGTATCAGTGGTTAAAGTGTATCAGGTAAAAGTCAGAGTCAAAATTAAAACAAAGTTATAGAGCAGTCAGAGGTAAACAGTAAAAGTAAATACAGAGGCAGTAAAATGGTAAAAAGAGATGAAAATTCTTTCACCAACAAGGAATTTTATCTAAAGTGAAAGTAAAACAGTTAAAAGAACAAAAAGGTGAAAAGATGAAAAAGAGAGCAAGAAGCGACATTTTTTGTAGAAATATCATGTTTAAGTCATTGTTTTGCATAAACTATTGTGACCAATCCAAGATTAATTTTTCAAAACTAGAGGATTTTTATGTTCCTAAGGTGTCCAACTACAAAAACCTCTCTCACTTTTCTAACAGCCATTATGGATTGGGAAATATTAAACAATATTGGAGAGCACTTTTTGCAGAAAATTCATGTTAAGTCATCATTTTGCAGAGAATATTTTGGCCAATAAGAAATACATCGTACAAAAATGATCGATATTTTTGTTCCTAAGAGACCCATCTACAAAAACCTATCTCACTTTTTGCACAGTGATTTCAGAATGAGAGATACATGCACATCTTTACAGCCTATTTTTCAGACTCTATAAAACTCTGTTTTACACATATTTTTGTAGAGCCTATTGTAAACAGCTGGAGAGGAATTTTAGGAAACTGAAAGTGGTTTATATAACCAACATATTTATCTACAATAACCTCTTTCAGTTTTTAAATATCTATTACGGATTGAGAAATAAAAAGATATCATTGGACCCCAAGTTTGCAGAATTGTTGGAGCAGAATGCACAAAGAAAGGAAGCAGTTAGTGACTTGGATGCCTCATCATCAACTAAGAGTTGGATAAAATTCAAATTCTCCTCTTATTCATCACCTATCCATAAAAAATAGTGCCAAATAGATGCATTAGTCTTGAGTGTCCTTTACTTAAGTTCTATTTATGTAAAATAGTTAGAGATATTTGTGAACCAATCTTGATATTTTTTCAAGATATTCTAGTTTAGAATTTGTATAAATACTTCACTCTTTGAAGTATTTTAGTGTGGAATAAAATCTGAAGATTACTATAGAATTATTTTTTTGAAACATTGGGATTTTTTGTGAGTTAAATTGAAGCAGCAGGCTGGAAACTGAAGCTAAAGACATCATAGTTAAGGATTCATGAGATAACCAGATGAGTATAGTATTTTCCTATTTTCATTTTGTATTTATTTAAGTTTCATTCATACATCATATGTATTTTCCTTCTTAAATGATAATCCAGGAAATTTATTACAGAATCAGTGTTAAAAAACTCTCTGTATTTACTAGTTGTCATTTTTTTATGTTTTCTGCTGATTTCCAGACTATAGAATTCTTAAATGCTCTTTAGTCTCGTTTGACCTCACCTTTACCTCTTCCCTTCTATGATATAAGGATTCTTAATTTCCCTTAGTCCAGAATCATATCACTTCATCACATTAGCCTTTCAAACCCTCTGAAAGTTATCTAAATTTCCCTTAGCATATTTGCATCTTTTGACTTTGGTTTTCTAGTCTTGTTAGCTAGCAATTTGACCCCATTGCCCAATGGTTAGGTAGATCTTTCTATGGTTTCCCTTGTAGTCCTTTATTCCCACCAAATTTCAAAAAATCAAACCCAACTGCCCAATCATAGCTAGCCTAATATCTTTTACCAAAACAAAGCTAAATCATAAGGAGAGATCCCTCTCCGGAACTCAGGAAGGCTAGATCCTGAATTCTAAAAGAGGTTCTTGGTTACCCCTAGTTTTCTTAACTACAAAATCCTCATCCCACGACCTGAGAATTACTAGGGTGATAACATACTGGTGACCATACTGGGGACTTAACCACTCTCCAGTTTTAAGTTTAATCTTAGAGGAATATTTTTAAAACATATCTTTTCTACTTTAAGATTAAGTTTAAAGGTTGTGGGTAATATAATGACAACTCTACTGGGGAAACTAACCTTTTCTTCATAAATATTTTACAAGTGCAGATTTGATCTATGATGGTGGACAGTGATCAGACACACAAAGGTTAAAATCATCCACTTGGCAACACCACACCAATTTCACAATCAAGACTCCACTGGAGGAATGAACCTGGAAGAACAATATGGAAAGATTAGGCTTTCAACTTGGATTTTAATCCAAGACATCATGTTCTTTCTCATTAAGAAATTTTTTCAATGTAGGATGATGAAGGAATGCAGTTTCAGCAGATTGAAGACAGTGATCAGCCAATACAGATCAGCCATGAGAGTGAGGAAGAAAGAGCAGAAAATGTGGAAATAAGTGAGGGTTATTTACCTCTTTGTTTTACTTCATTTCAGTTCATTAGAGACAACTATCATGCCATCAATAATCAGCAATCTTTAGGAATTGTGATTGACAACAAAGAAGATAATGAAACTATTGATCAAGATATTTCAGTTCCTCAATTACAATTATCAAATTCCATTGAAATAAATGATCAAATGATACAATAAATTTCCATACCAATATGTTTTGAACCATTTCATCTTTTAAAGGAAATGTGGTATAACATATTTAAAATGACTTGTTATAAAATGACTAGATGGAAAGACATTATGCCATGAGAAACATGATTGCAAGGGCCAAGCTCAAATGAGCCCATGAAAAGATTCGAGCTCTAACTGAGGCAAAGGAGAAGTAAAAGCTCAATATCCTTGCTAATGTGTCCCTCCAAGCCTCCCAACCATGATTAGCAAAGCAAATTTTGAATTTTGAATTTTTGACAGTTTGGTTTGCAGAAAATTGGGCCAAACGCGCAGAGCCACTGGCACTGCGCTCTTTTTTGGGGCACTCAAATGGAAAAAAATCAACATATTCATGCTCCTCATGCCAAGGAAATCATCCTCAAAAACTTTTAGACCATTTGGAGCAAACCTGGTCCCTCAAAAAGGCCAAAAACTACCAAAAATTCACCTTTCTGCCCTCTTTTCAACACTGGCGTTGTGCGTTTAGAATTCTTGGGAGAAGTGATTTTTGACAAGGTAAATGGGAACCATTTTGAAAACTGAAGGCATTATTTTAAACTAGACAGAACAGGCTTTCCAATGAGCTATCATGGAGCTCATTTGGACACCGGGAAGGCCTCTAAAAGTCAGCTGCAAAACAAGTCATTTTCCTAGTCTTGGTGTTGCACGTTTACACTGGCGTTGTGCCCCTGTACCTTGGAGCTACGCCCTTACCAGGAGTTATTGCACAAGATATTTTGAATCCTTAAAGTCAAACTTTTTCCAGAATTAGCTCAAATAGTCATGTTAGAAGTTATTTTTGCCATAAATAAGTTTTTGATATTTTTCCTTGGGCCTTGCATGGTCTCAAAGGTCAAAATGCATTTACTATGTAATAAATGACTTCTAAAAACCCTAGCTAGGGTTTCACCTCCTCATTTTTTAGATAAATACTGCATGTATGCTTCATATTTTTTGTTGGTTGATTGTTGAGCTAAATATCATTTAGACTTTGAGTTGTGAAATAAGTTTGGCTTTGGAGCCTTGTAATTGTTTTGGACTGAATGTTAATGGAGCAAGCACATTCATAGGATTCATGGACTTTGTTAAATGGTGATGTTATACTATTCTAGTTATTGTTTCCTCTTATATTTTCCATATTGTTGATCTTTTCTCTTGAAATAGAACAAAAAAATTAGGTTAAGGTATGCTACTAGAGGCACCTTAAGTCTGTCTGTTTTCTGTTGATCAAATGTTTTCCTCTGCTAGGTATGATTGGAGAATTCTTAGTTGCTCTTTGGTTCCACCTAGCTTGTTTTCTTGATAGTGATTGAATAAGAGTCGAACCGAAGAAGTTTATGGTATGCCCTGTCCTTTAGTGTAGCTTGAAACATTATTTTTAAGGCCTTTCTTTGAAGTTTGCTAAATAGGGTTTAGGCTAAAGAATTTTATGGTTTTCCCTGTCCTTTGGTCTATCTTGAAAAGTCAATTTGAAGGTATTTTATAGTTTTATTGAAGAATTTATGAGTTCCCTGCTCTTTAATCATCACGTATATGTTATCTTAAATGTTTTATTTCTCTGAAGGTGAATAGCTAGAGAATTTAGGAGTTCCCTACTCTCTAGGGTTTGATGGATTGTTTTCTCAAAGTTTACTTGATAAAGCTAGGCCAAAGAAGTTTATGGTGTGCCCTGTCCTTTGGTTCTTTCTTAAGCATAGTGATCTTAAAGGCTCTTCTTTTTCTAGTACATGTTAAAGGATTCTTAATTTCCCTTTAAATCTACTAAATTCACAACTTAATGTTCATTTCACACCCACATAAGCTATTAAGATCCATTTGGCTTTATCTTACTCTATCTGTTTTTTTTTTACAAGCAACCCAACAAAGCAAAACAAAACAAACAAACCCTATCATTTTAACTAGCCTAAAATCAGCATCCTAAATATATCAAGTCATATCATTTATAAAAATATAGAGAGATCCCTCTCTAAGTCCAGGAAGGCTAGGTCCTAAGACTCCAAAGTTGGTTTGATGTTACCCTTGTCTATTTGGTCTTGCTAATCTGCCAAATTATAGGGACCAAACACCTCCAAATGCATAAAATGATAAACAACTAGTGGTAGTGGTTGATGAAATTATGTCAAAAGTCACACATACAAATCTACTCTACATATAGGTATCATGCTTGATCAACCTTACCAATACTTCTGTAACTTAAATCACCATTACTAATCTGATGTCCTTTTTGTAGTATCAAAAAATTGGTAAATAAAATTAAATAAAGTTGTCAAGATATATACATCTCACATATTTTATTAAATTTTAAATCAATAAAAATAAGAAAATTAGAATCCTAGACAAATCTTATCCATCCCTAGTATGCATAATATCCACTCTAGATGTATGGAGGTTTGGTAAAAATTTCTTGGATCCCTAAGCGGCAGAAAATTTCTCCTATGCAAAAGTCATTAGTTAAATCTTGAAAATCACTACAATGTTGACTGTGTTGTAGATATATATGTGGGTATTATGCTATGAAAGAGTCATTAGTTAAATCTTGGCACTATAGTGCCATGGACTCAGTTGGAAGATTAATTATGAACAACTCATTCTTCCCTTTGGACCTAAGGTGTATATAAATTATTCGATTGAAATTCTGAGTTTTATTGGAGTAGATGCGTGGGTAGCAGCTGTATTTTCCCTTTCAATTTTACAAAATTAAATATGGATTGCTGATTAAGGCTAAAAATATAATGGACATAGTGAGATCACTGAAAATCCTAAAAGAAAAAATGCTGAAAAAAATTATGCACTAAAGTGACTGAAGTGGGTGTAGAATTCAATTCAAGAAAGATAAAAGTGGTTACTTTCTTCCCTAAAAGATGATCAACAAAATACATTATTAAATTCAAGAATGAACCATTAGAGATCATTCAAATTTTCAAATAGTTAGGATTTTATTTTAGCCAAAAGTTGAGGTTGGAGAAATGTTTGGAGAGGCTCCAAGGTGGATCAAAGGTGGTATTAATTCTACAAAACAAGTGTTTAGCAACACATATATGTTACTAGAAAATGATCAAATTGATATCCTTGAAACCTGTCATGCTAGTTATAATCTATAGCAGTGAAATATGGGAATCAAGCACGTCAAAATTTCAAAGAGTGGATGAGGAAAAACAAAGAAGTTACAAAAGAAAATCCTTTATGTCCTATGAAATAAATGTGGTAGAAACATTCCCATGGGGTGTAGCTCAATTTCTTATCGCCTTTTTCTAAAATCATATGTAAAGAAAGAGATTCAATGTTCAATTCCCCGTGGTTTAGATCAAGAAAAAAAAATTGTGGCAAAAACATGTCTCTACACAATTGAATTGGAAGAAGTAAGAACATTTTTTCCATGTTAGGATGAAATTGAAGGATTCGACAGCCAAATGCTTCCCAACCAAAGTAGCATTAAATGAAAAAAAAAACAAAAAAATGAGAAAAATGAGATACAACTATACTATAATTAACACAACAATATCAAGGAGGGGATAAGGACACAACACTATCTCACATTAAACATCGTGTGGAAGGAGAAACCCATAATGATATAGGTTCAAGTATTCTCCCGTTGTTTGATATGCAATGCAACTCCTGAGGAAATTTGGGTAGAGGAGATAACAAGGAGGACAAGGATGATGTACCACATAGCTGAAGTTATAAATGCTATGGAAAATGGAAGCACAACCATTGCTGATGCTATAGAACAAGGATTTAACAATAAGAAGATGTAGTTTGAGCTTGTAAATGAAATGTTGGATGCCTAGATGAAGTCTGTTCTATATTGATTCAGAGCTGTAATTTTCTCAAAATAAATTAGTGGCACAAATGAATTCAAAGGACATGTTGTTGTAACCAGATATTTTCTAGCAGGTGTGCCATATCCACTTGATAGTAACATAAATGACTATGGATCATGATTAATGCAACACTTGTATTTCACCTACGAAAAGTAGAGGAGATAACAAGGAGTACAAGGATGATGTACCACATAGCTAAAGTTCTAAATGCTATGGAAAATGGAAGCACAACCATTGTTGATGTTATAGAACAAGGATTTAACAATAAGAAGATGTAGTTTGAGCTTGTAAATGAGATGTTGGACGCCTAGAGGAAGTCTGTTGTATATTGATTCAGAGTTGTAATTTTATCAAGATAAATTAATGGCACAAATGAATTAAGAGGACATTTTGCTGTAACCAAATATTTTCTAGCAGGTGTGCCATATCCACTTGATAGTAATATAATCGACTATGGATCATGATTAATGCAACACTTGGATTTCACCTATGAAAAGTAGAGGATATAACAAGGAGGACAAGGATGATGTACGACATAGCTAAAGTTCTAAATGCTATTGAAAATGGAAGCACAACCATTGCTGATGTTATAGAACAAGGATTTAACAATAAGAAGATGTAAATGAAATTTTGGACACCTAAATGAAGTTTGTTGTATATTGATTTAGAGCTGTAATTTTCTCAAAATAAATTAATGGCACAAATTAATTCCGAGGAAATGTTGTTGTAACCATCTATGCTCTGCAAGAGTGAATATAACCTAATATTTTAAAACCATGCTGCCCTAACTATATTATAAGTAAAAAAACTAAGATGTAAGTAGCCTAAATTTCTATTTCAATTCCTTCTAATTATTATGGGAAGAAAATAATGATATATACACTTTAAACAAAGCTATCCCACCTCAATTTATGTTAAGTACAAATAGAATTTGGAAAGAGTGTAACCTGCCAATAAGCCAATGGATGAATGATTTCACTCAAAATTAGCCACTGCATGCCACAACCCAGAAGTATTGTTTTCTGATCATGTGATTACTGACATATCGCTATTGTATAACCTTGATATGTATGAGCTTATTATAACAGGCTTATACATCATGAATAAGCAGTAAAATCAAGTAATGCAATCTACAAACACACTTGAAGTGAATCATTACCCTTATATTGACACTACATGTTGCTATAACCATATATTTTCTAGCAGGTGTGGCATATCCACTTGATAGTAACAAAATCGACTATGGATCATGATTAATGCAACACTTGGATTTCACCTACGAAAAAGGTAGATGGACGATAATAGGAGCTACAATTTGAATCCTCAACAATACATACAACAAATAATATTGGATGCACAGAACCATTGTCTTCGTCCGACTGGGGCTTTCAAAATCATTTTAAAAAAAAAAAGTGTGCACATTTACTGAGTGGAACAACATCCTACTAATCAAATAATCCCTTAATTCAAAGCTCTACAAATCCTAAATACTAGCAGAATACTCTAAGACAGATGGTGTTGGAGATAATGACATGTGTTAGCTGTAAATATGTTGACTATACCAATGGACCTGAAGTGCACCAACTATGATAGAGATTCCAAGAAATGTAGTATAAACATTATAACTAGAAAGTTATAAGCTATACTAAGGAATTCTACAACAATGTGTGATTAGAAATATTATTTCGATTTCACGTTACCTATGAAACTAAGAAAGCATGGAAATTTGGGTTACATAATATGAAGGTGTGGCAGCGTTTATTACATAGTTAATATATTAGACAAAGAGAATTCATAAGAAGCAGTGGCATTTTTAAGCATTTTCTAAAAACAAAGGTCATAGGAGTACCTGGAGATTTGGAGATGCCAACGACAAGAGCCAAGAGATCGCTGAAGGCGTCACAGAGAGAGAAAACAAAACAACAGAGCATAATTAAAACCCACGAATCAAAAAAAAGAGAATTAAAATTAAAACCAACAAAAAAATATATAGATGACACAGAGCAACAGGTTTCTCAGCTCATAGCTTTTGCACAAATGTGAGCAACAACAATAGATTTATCACCTCGCAATAGCAAATAGAAAACACATTAACAAGCACAGATGCGAGCAAGAGAAACATACCTCGAAATAGCAAACAAAAAACACGGTAAAAAGCTTGAAACCTCTTAAGGTTTGCAGGCTAGTATATTTATAAACCAAAGTTTGGCCGAACTATTAGTTCGACCGAACTTTGGTTGCCAATTTTCCCATCTTCGGCCAAAAATATGTTTTCCCACGTCATCAATACACCGTCAATGTAAACGAAAGAATTAGTTCGGCCGAACTAATTTTGAAACTTCAGCCGAAATTTCAAACAGTTGGGCCGAACTTTTATAAAAGTTCAGCTGAACTTTTGGGAAAATGATCTTTTCGACCACGTTTCTCACAAAAGTGTAACCCACCTTCATGGTTTTACCCACCTGCTACAGAATTCCACCATTTACTTTGAATTAAAAGTTGTTGCATTGTCTGTGATAATTTTCCACGGACATCCAAATCTTGACAGTATATTGGCTTCTAAAAATTTGATGATCACAACATTCATTGCTTGTCTTGAGGGTATGGATTCAATCCATTTAGTGAAATAGTCAGTGGTTGTGAGGATCCATTTGTTCTGGGTTGAGGATGGTGGATGGATTACTCCAATGAAATCCAAACCCCATTTTTGGAAAGAAATTTTAACATATATGGGTTTCAAGGGTAAAGGCGCTAGTTTCCTCTTGCCTTCAAAAATTTGGCACTTATGACAAGAAGTAACTTTTTATGGACATCAACAAAGAGTGTGGGCCAGTAAAAACCATCTCTTAGGATCTTATTGGTAGTGATTTTCCAATACAAATGTCCACCACAATTTCCTTCATGGAATTCCTGCATGACTTTATCTGCCTCATCCTTCAAAAAATAATTTAGTATAATTCCACCAATATCTTTTCAATACAAATGAATATCTAAGACACAAAATTTCATAGCCTTTAATTTGAGAAATATAGCTTTTGTTTTGGTCAAACCAAGAGGAGCTTGTAAATTTAGTAATACAAAAATGTGGTCTGCATACCAAGGAGAGCTTGTAAAATCCTCATCTATTTTTGGAGTCGCCTACTCTTCTTGGTCATCCAATGCAACTACCAAATTAATATCCAAAGCATGAAAATTAGATTCAACGATTAACTTAAATAATCCCTGACCTTTAATGAGCTTGGTGGGTTTAATTTCAATATCATATTTAAGAATACTAGCAATCCACTTACCTCTCTTCCCATCGAGTCCATTTTGAGCCAAGATATCTTTGACCACAGAGTTTGGAACAAAAGAAATAATTTGATAATGAAGAATATATACTCTGAAATTATTAATTTCTTTTATTAGAGAAAATTCCTTCTTCTCCATTATATTATATTTGAAGGCAGCATCTCTTAGAGCATTTCTAAAGAAAGCAATGGGCTTCTCATTTCCTTGATTTTTTTTTTGCAAGAGGACTGTTGCAACAGTGTGTTCAGATGCAAATGAAAAGATTATGAAATCTTTAGTGAAGTCAGGGCTGATTAGCACAGGTGATTTTGTTAGAGCTTGTTTAACTTGGTCAAATGACTATTTAGCCTCAATACTCCATTTTACTTATGTGTCCTTTCTTAACATGTCGATTATGTTCCTGAGGAGTTATACAAGGTTTGGGATAAATCTTCTTAGAAATTTTGTTTTACCAATAAATTATTGAAGCTAATTTCACATTCCTAGGATGACTTATCTTCAAAATGGTCTCGATCCTGCCGGGATCAATTCTTATTCCATGTTTGGAAATGATATTCCCTAGAATTTTGCCTTCATCTTGGTCAAATAGTGTTTTATTTGGATTAAGGGAAATTCCAATCTTCCTACACTTCTCAAATACTCTTCTTAAATGTAGCAGATGCTCTTCATCTATTTTGGAAAAAACAGTAATGTCATCCAGATACATGACTATGAATCTACCAATTTCATCAACAAAAGAAATGTCCATTGCTCTCTGAAATGTAGCTGGAACATTCATCAATCCAAAAGGAATTTTTACATACAAGAAGGTAACCCATGGAGTAGTAAATATTTTCTTATGCTGGTCCTCAGGGTGAACTAAATCCTAGTTATAACCAAAGAAACCGTCTAAAAGAGAAATTCTACTGGAGCTAACTACCTTTTGTAAAATATGATCCATCTTAGGTAAGGGGAAATTGTTAGAAAATTATATATTATAGAGCAATGCAACACATAAAATATGTGGAAAACACAAGCAAACAAAACACATGAAACCAAAGAGACACAAATATACGTGGTTCACCTAGTTTGGGCTACGTCCACCCCAAACAGCTAGTCCGTCCTTTCTATTATCTAGCAAAATGAAGAGACACAACCTATAGCATATCCGTTGTAATATCCTCTGATCTCTCTCACAGTCTCCCTATCTGTTTCTCGCTCTGATAATACACATACCATACACAGCCGCAATACAATACCCTCATACATGCGAGGGGTTGCCTTCTAGGGCAAAAAACCCTAAACTAAACATAACTTCTACCGTCAGATCATCCGCCTAATGAACAACCCAGATTGACTAGAAATTACTGTACTTTTACAAGGCAATTTTACATCTTTTTTTAGCTTCGGGGGCGCTGCCCCTAAAACCCCCCACCAAGGGGGATCTCTAAAGAGCATTCGCCCCCCCTAGGCCCCACGGGAAGCATACAGTTACAGGCGGTGTTGCCACCCCATTAAGGTATAGGGGTCCAACGCTGTGATACAAAATAAACAAGATAATCAGGCTCCACACCCAACAATCTCCCACTTGGAGACTGATTGTAGAAACTCCATCGCTGCTTCATTTGCTGGAAAATGACTCCATTTTGGACTTGGCTATTTGTCATCTTCATCGTCATTCTTGAATACCAATTGAAACTGAGCATATTCTCAGTTTCTCCCTGGTTACAACTTTTGTTATCATATCTACAGGATTTTGGCTAGTGCGTATCTTTTCCAGCTTCAACTGTCCATCTTCCAATACTGATTGTATGAAATGGTACTTGAGCTGTATATGTTTATTCCTAGAATGAAATGTTGATTTCTTTGCAAGATGAATGGAACTTTGGTTATTGATGTATAACGTGCCCATATCATGCTTCTTACCCAATTCATCCATAAACCTTTGTAACCAAATAATTTCTTTACTAGCCTTTGTAGCAGCAACATACTCTGCTTCTATTGTTGAAAGTGCAACAACACTTTGGATTTTTGAAACCCAACTGATAGTTGTTCCACCTAAATTAAATACATATCCTGTAGCACTCCTCCTGTTATCTCTATCACCTTCCATAGATGCATCAACATATCCCTGTAGAGCAATGTTTGAACCACCAAAGCATAATGCTTGATTTGTGGTACCTCTCAAATATCTGAGAATCCATTTCACTGCCATCCAATGTTCTTTGTCTGGATTTTTCATGTACCTTCTTACAACTCCCACTGCATCATGTGCAATATCAGGCCTTGTGCAGACCATTGCATACATTAAGCTTCAAACTGTTGATGCATATGGAACTTTAGACATATAGTCCATTTCTTCTTGGGTCTTGGGGCACATCTCTTTACTAAGTTTGAAATGGCTAGAAAAAGGTGTAATAACTGGTTTTGCATTCTGCATATTAAATATTTTCAACACCTTTTGTATGTACTCATTCTGAGACAATGTTAATTTGCGATTTTTCTTGTCTCTAGTTATTATCATACCAAGGATTTGTTTTGCAGCTCCCAAATCTTTCATTGCAAAAGAATTTGCCAATTTTCTTTTGAGCACATTTATTTCCTGCATGTTAGACCTTGCAACAAGCATGTCATCTACAGACAATAACAATAGAATATTGCTCCATCATTTTTCTTTTTCATATAAACACAATGATCAGAGTGACATCTAGTATAACCTTGTTCAGACATACACCTATCAAATTTTAAATACCACTACCTTGGAGCCTATTTTAAGCCATACAAGCTCTTCTTTAACTTGCACACTAGTTTTTATTTCCCTTTGACCTCATATCCTTCTGGTTTCTCCATATAGATCTCTTCCTCCAAATCTCCATGGAGAAATGATGTCTTTACATCAAACTGTTCAAGATGTAAATCTTCCACTACTACAAGACTTAAAATAGTTCTAATTGAAGTCATCTTACCAACAGGAGAAAATATTTCATCAAAATCAATATCTTTCTTTTGTGCAAACCCCTTCACCACATGTCTAGCTTTGTACCTTTTTTTTCCTCCATCTTCTTCCTTTAGCCTGTAAACCCATTTATTCTGCAATGTTGTCTTACCTGCAAGCAACCTGACTAAGTCCCAAGTCTGGTTATGCATTAAGGAGTCCATCTCTTCTTCCATGGCTATCTCCCACTTCTTCCTGGTTTCAACCTGCATTGCTTCTTCATAACATTCGCGTTCACCAGAATCAGTCAACAATAAATAATATAGTGAAGGAGAGTATCGTTCAAGGGGTCTACTTATCTTGGTAGATCTTCTGACACCACTTTCAGGTGTTTGAGGTGCCTGTTGCTATTGTGGTGGTTTCTGTTGTTGTGGCTATTGATTATTATTATTTTCAGGCACCTTTACTTTTTCTGTGATCTCATTAAGAACTGTGTATTCTTTGTTTTCTTTTTCCTGTTTCTTTTCCTGCAATTGATTCTTATACAAGACATTTTCATTGAATATTACATCTCTACTCCTAATGATTTTGTGAT
Organism: Pinus albicaulis; assembly: GCA_034641835.2. NCBI lineage: Eukaryota > Viridiplantae > Streptophyta > Pinopsida > Pinales > Pinaceae > Pinus > Pinus albicaulis. The sequence continues at coordinate 1,445,456 of CM076576.1, read as the reverse complement.
TTTCATAATCATATAAGCGATAACCAAAATCATTAACACCATATCCAATAAAGGTACATTTCTTTGATTTTTCCTCAAGCTTTGCTCTATTTTCTTTATTAATATGGAAAAATGCCTCACAACCAAAAGGCTTTAAAAAAAAGTAGTTTACCTTTTTACCTGTCCATGCTTCCTCTGGAATACCACCATCCAAGGAACTTGAAGGCCCTCTGTTTATTAGATAAATAGCAGTATGTACAACAACCGCCCAAAATTGTAAAGGAAATACTGCATGAAATCTCATGCACCTTGCACGCTCCATGATTGTTCTGTTCATCCTTTCTGACACACCATTTTCTTGTGGTGTTCTTGGAACTGTCTTCTCTCTGTGAATTCCATGCTCTGAACATTACCTATCAAACTCTTTGTTGCAATATTCACCTCCATTGTCTAATCTGAGACACTTCAACTTCTTTCATGTCTCAATCTCAACCAAAGCTTTCCATTTCTATCAAATACATTAGATTTATTTTGAATACAATAAATCCATGTTTTTCTAGTTGCATCATCAATAAAAGTAACATAATAACGAGAGCCACTGAGAGATGATATCTGAGCGGGTACCCATACATCTGTATGCATAAGCTCTAATTTTTAGCTCTTCTTTTCTTTCCCAACTCTGAGAAATCTGACTCTCTTCTGTTTTCCATAAATACAATTCTCATAGAAATCCAAATCAACATTCTTCAAACCCGGCAACCAATTTCTTGAGTGAAGAATTTTCATCCCCTTCTCACTCATGTGTCTGAGCCTATGATTCCATAATTTTGTATCTACTCCTTTGGAATTTAAAGCATTAACATAATTATAAATACCATTGCATAAATACAATGTACCAACCTTTTCACCTTTTGCTATTACCAGGGCTCCTTTGGTGACCTTCCAAGTTTTATCCGTGAAAGTTGTCACACAACCTTCACCACCTAACTGCCTTGTTGAAATCAGATTTTTCTTCAGATCTGGAACATGCCTTACCTCCTTTAATAGCCATTGGTTTCCATTTTCTTGTTTTACAGGAAATTTACCCATTCCAACAATTTTACAGGGTTTATCATCACCCAAACGAACTTGTCCAAAATCTCGTTGAACATAGTCATGAAAATATTTCTTATCAGGTGTGGCATGGAATGAGGCCCCTGAATATACCACCCAGGAATTAGTAACATTTTAGAAAGAAATAATCAAAGAATATTGTAACACATCACCTGTCACATTTGCTTCATGATTGTTTTCTTGTTGTGCGTCTCCTTCTTTTCCCTTTCGAGATCTACAGTCTTTCTTTAGGTGTCCTTTCTTTCCGCATTTCCAGCACACTATCCCTGATCTGGACTTGGATCTGCCTTTCCTTGATTTACTGTGATATCCTGAGCTCTTTCTTCTTTCCATTTTTCTTCCCCTAGACTCTACACTCAAAGTGTTACCCGATGTCTCACTGGAGCTTTTCCGTCGCATTTCCTCGCTAAGGATAGCACCGACAACATCATCAAGCTTTAAAGTACTAGATCCAGAGACATAGTTACTAATGGCCATAACTAAACCATTCAGCCTTTCTGGCAATGAGCACAGAAATAAAAGAGGCCTAACTTCATCATCAAAGTTTACCCCTACAGAAATTAACTGACTGGTAACTGTATTAAAATCATTTAAATGGTCTGCAACAGATCCACCTTCTGACATCTTCATATTAAATAAACATTTCATAATAAATACCTTGTTTGAAGCCGAGGGTTTTTCATATAGTTTCGCCAACGCCTTAATAAAACCCTCTGTTGTTGTTTCCTTTGAAATATTGAAGGCTACGATGCCGTGAGGCACAACCATACTGTTCTGAGTGCCTTTATATCGAGAATCTCCCATTCTTCATCTGCCGTTAAATTTCTCGACCCTAAATTTACCATCTTCTGTCATTTCTCCCACTCGAACCAGGAACCCTTATTTTCTACGAGTTTATCAGCCAAATAGACCTTTGGCTCTAATACCAGTTGTTAGAAAATTATATATTACAGAGCAATGCAACGCATAAAATATGCGGAAAACACAAGCACATAAAACACATAAAACCAAAGAGACACAGATATATGTGGTTCACCCAGTTTGGGCTACACCCACCCCTAACATCCAACCCTTCCTTTCTATTATCCAGAAAAATGAAGAGACACAACCTACAGTAGATCCGTTGTAATATCCTCTGATCTCTCTCATAGTCTCCCTATCTGTTTCTTGCTCTGAGAATACACATACCATACACTGCCGAAATATAATACCCTCATACATGCGAGGGGTTGCCTTCTAGGGAAAAAAACCCCAAAATAAACATAACTTCTACCGTCAGATCATCTGCCTAATAAATGGCCCTGATTGACAAGAAATTATTATACTTTTACAAGCCAATTTTACATCTATTTTTAGCTTCGGGGGCGCTGCCCCCGAAACCCTCCATCAGGGGGGGGGAGGGGGGCTCCACAAAATACGTGCCCACCCCCCCAAGACCCCCCAGGCATCGTACAATTACAGGTGGCATTGCAACACCATTAAGGTACAAGGGTCCAACGCTGTTATACAAAATAAACAAGATAATCAGGCTCCACACCCAACAGAAATTGTCTTTCAGTGAGACTTTATTAAGATTCTTGAAATCTACATAGAGTCTGATTTCACTTGCCTTCTTCTTGGTTGGAACGAAATTGGATACCCAGTTAGAGTACCTCAAAGGTACTATAATCTTAGCATAATTCATTTACTTAACCTCTTTTTCAATTAAAGGCGTCAACATTGAGTTTATCCTTCCATGTTTTGTTTGAAAGGTTTATGATCTTCTTTAATTGGAATTTTGTGTTGTATTATGCTGGTGTCATAATATTTTAAGTCTTAATAACTCTAGGCAAAAACATCAATAAATTATTTGAACAGACTAATATATTTCTTCTTTTCTGCATGGGGTAATGATTTAGACAGTTTTACCATATTTGGGTATTTTTAATTTCCTATGTTGCATTCTTCCACTTTAGCTCCTGTGGGTTCAATTTTGGGTTTCTTGGCTACATCGCTAAAGTCAAAAAATTCTTCTAAGGGAACTAATCCTCTCGGAAAAGAATTATCTTTCAATTGGAGTATTTCTAGTTCCTCTATTTCTTGATCCATCTCTGGTAATTATACTTTATTTACATATTTATTTACTTGGTTTCCTAACTGATTTTCTAAATCAAACTATACATCTACATTATTTTCCAACTAACACTCTACATTAATGTTGAATTCGTCAAACTCATCCTTGGATTTCAAAAAAATCTCAATTTGTTCATCTTTCCCAAAAAGTTGCTAATATCTAACATTGTATGGGACTGTTGGCCTGTGTTTTACTTCCACTGTGTATTGATGACTGTGACAAAAAGGGATTTGGAAAGTACTGGAAGAAGTGTCCATACCATCAACCAGAACATTTTGATTTCTTGGGATAATTGATAAGTCATATTCTTCAAAACATTCCAAAAAATATACGACGAATTTTTTGTAGGCTCTTAATCTAGGGTGTTTAGTATAATATTCTCCCTTGATTTGTTTTATTATCAGCTCATAATATCCATGAATGGAAATGGAAATCCTTTTAGCACCAATTTTTTTCAACAATTGTAACCCTATTATCAATTCTTCATATTCAGATATATTATTTGTCCACTGAAAATTTAGCCTATATGAATGTCCCTCTGCATGGTTAGTTCCTAGGTTTGAAACCCATATTCTTGCCCCTGATCCCTCTTTGCAAACATCTCCATAAAAGTCCATATTCTAAAGGAGTATATCTTGTGTAGTATGTTCCACCATTGTTGTCTTGTTTTCTTCGATTTCACAGATATCAGTCTTTAAGTTGGCAATGTGTTTTTCCGTATCCATATCATTATACAATATGAATGAGTCAAGGTCTGTGTGGATAGAGTATAAAGGATAGTTATGGAGTTTCTCTTGGATGCTAACCATAAAATTCATTAGTGTCTCCCTATATAACCTCATTTGCTGACCAAACACAAGGATAGTAGCAAAGGTCATGTCCATCTATAGGGTTCCTTGCAACTTAGCTCCCCATGAGTGAAACAATAGCATGCCATACTTAGGGGGTATGTCTTCAAATACTATGTCCATCACTAAAATCTTGGATGGAATTTTCAACAAAGTAACACACAAATCCTTAATGAGACCTAAGAACTTCACTTTTATTGAATCAAAAGAGTACAAATATTTGTACGATCTTGTGATGTCAAGTCCTAGTTTCTCCATTACAACCTTAGGCATAAGGTTGTGTGAGGCTTCTAAATCTAGCATAGAATTATGCAAAATTTTTCCATGAATGTTTAGACTAATATCGAATGGAGTTGCGCCTCCTTCTTGAGGTTTTCCATCTACTTCAAGTTCAAATAAAAGTTATGGTTGTTCATCATTCAAATTGACTATATCTGCCCCTTCCCCTATGTTGAGAGCTTTCATTACTTATGACCTATATACATTCTTTCTCATAATATCTATTAGAAGAATGGGTATTTTAAGCTTTGTTAACTCATTTTCAATATTGAAGGATGTTTGGACTTATTCATGTTTAGGAAATATGGTTTTTTAGCAACATCTTTTTGGGTGTTTTCTTTTGCCTGGCTAGTGGTTGGAACGTCTGTCTGAATTTCTTTTGAGGCAGTATCAATTTTTTTCTTAGTTGGATTTTATGGAGTCTTTTTAGGAATAATATCAAGAATTTTCTTTGCATTTGTATTTGTTGTCTTCTTACCTTGAGTTTCAACAACTTTCTTGGTAGGGTTATCTGTGGTTTTCTTACCTCTAAGGTTGTATTTCCTGTGAACTTCCATGATAGCATTTTCAAAACCTCGCTTATAGTCATTTGATTCTTCATAATCAACTTATGTTTGTGAAATAATAAAAATTTCTGGTTCTTCCTGAGTAAGAAACACAGAATCATGATCATTTATCCCCATTAAGTTGATATGAGTATCATCTAGGTCTTCAATTGTTTCACACTCCTCATTAGCATAGTTTTCTTGAAAAGGAGGCCTAACCTATTGTTCTAGTCCTTTTTATTCCCTTTCTTTAATTTGTGGTGGGATCCTCCTAAAATTAGGATTTCTAATTTGAGGAGTAGTTTGATTTTCTCTTAGAGGGGTCCTATCAGTAATGTTGATTCTCTCCATCATTCTTTCTATTGTTCTAACTAGGGAATCTATCTTAGAATCAGAGATAGATGTTGATGGGTCTTCTTTGATTGCCACCCTCCTCTCAGTCCTAAGTCTAGCTCTCTTGGCTAATAAATTTTCCTCTACACTAACAGCATCTCTCTACATATCTTCTAAGGTTGCAGGATTTCTTTCTCTTAATTGGTACTAGATATGTCAGCATCGAAACCATCACGGAATTTAATTATGGATAAACCTTGAGGAGGCTTAATGTTTGTTTGAATTGCGTTGTAAACATTGTTAAATCTGGTGCAGTAATCATGCATACTCTCTCCAGGGGTCCTTCTAATGTTCTCATATTCTGATAGTATTTGAAGATGGTTTTTATTTATCTCCCATCTATTGACACTACAAGGAAAAGACCCTCTAGTGGAGGTTATAAAGGAGGTTTTTAGTGTTATAAAATTGGCAAAATTGTCAAAAAAACATTTGTTACCAAATATTTTTACGGTTACAGAGGTTTTGGCAGAGCTTTTAACGGAAATTCAACACAATTAAAAAATCAGGCGGCCGGAGGTTATTACAGATATTTTTTTCATCGTTGCGATACTAAGGTTTCAACGCATCGGTGCGTGTCATCTAGACGATGGCCCCGGGGCGGTCGAAGGTTCCTGTATTGGGCCTTCAAGGTAAAAAACTGCACCAGGTGCACTGTTGGTGATACAACGCATGGGGCCGTACCAATTGGTCTTCGGATTTCTATGGTGCCCATAGGTCATGTTGTTATGAAATCCCTCACCGAGATGGGATGTCTAAAGATAAGGAGCCTCATAAATAAAATTTCCGCCAAACTCATAACCCTCATCATTTCTCCTTTTCAAAATGTGTCCTTCATTTCCCCCCCATTTTCCCCTCTATGACCTTCATTTACCCTTAATTCCCCATCAAATCCCCTTTAAACCTAATGAAATCCCTTTATTCAGGTTTAAATCCTTTTTTTCCCCCTATCGAAACCCTCAAAATCCTTCAAAATTCTTCATTTTTAGTCCAAATCCATCATTTTTAAATATCAGGCCTTAAGCCCCTTTCGCTTAAGCCCGAGCCCCTTTTCTGCCATGAGACCAGGCCCCGTGACCAAGCGTTAAGCCCATCGGCGATCACACGTCACTCTTTCCAAGTTCCCACTTCCAAGTTTTCTATTTCGCCGATGGTTGATCCTCCGATAAGATCTGGATCGTCCATTCCCCAAGATCCGATGGCCATCACATCGCATCGAGGTTTTCCCTTTTCCTTCCACCTTCCCTTATCTGCCGATGATCATCCCCCGCCGATGGAATCCTAGCGTTGATCTTTCCCAGATCCAACGGTCCTCGCTCCGTCGCACTTCGCCTTCCCCATCGGCATCGCACTTCGGTGATTCTCAATTCCACTTCCCAAACCTTTTTCCCTCGCCGATGCGATTTCCTGATCGCATCTCCACCGTTGATCTCATCCCCGATCCAACGACTCTCGCTCCATCGGCATATCGTAATTTCCCCCTCCATGTTTCCTCCTCCCATTTTTCTGGATCTCTGATATGCAAAGCCCTCGATTCAATCGCAGCCATCCATTTCTCCAGATCCAACGACCTGTATTACTCCCACATTTTTAACCCTGCCCTTTCCATTCTCCTTCATCGCCAGATCCTGACCGTTGATCCTCACTATCCAACGGCCCCCATTGATCCCCTCTTTTCAACTCCACCAAATATATTTTCGCTACCCGAAAAAACTAATGACGTCATCCGTCGGGTCCCACCTTTCTTCCTCCCACACATCCTTTCTCCCTTCGCGTTTGACCTTAGTCGTCGATCTCCTAGATCTGACGGTCTAGAACTGTTTTCGCGCCCAATCCACCAAAATAATTTAACGCCAAAATTCAATGCGAAATGGGTGGTTTTAGAGGGACAGGTCTCAACACCTGAGCCCTATCACGTTCGCCCAGGTTAAAACCACTTACCGCCCCAGCCCCATGCGAAAACCACCTCCGGTTTTCCACAAAACTGCCTTTTGCACAGTTTCACACCAGATTGGATTCAAACCATGTTTTTTCCATGGAAACGCTTCCGATGCATTCCCTACCTCTGCACTGCTCCTTCTTCTTCACTCGAGCCTTGTGAAGTAGTCTACCCCTCATCGCAGGATTTATTTAACAAGTGTGTTGTCTATGCAAGTTTTAATGGCGTTTTAAGTATGTGGGCCATCTCATAGCCAATCACAGTAGCTCGAGGCTGAGGTTGACGATCCTCCATGCCCGGGAAGCAGAGAAAAATATGAAGAGGGTCAATTCCACGTCCAAGTTAATGGATCATGACCATTGGCCATTCTACAGGAACCTCCAGCGTAGAAGGCCAACTCATCCATTACTGGCAGTACCGCATTCTCCAGCACAAAATACCAGTCCTTCCCACGACTAACGGTATTTCCTTCGCCAGTAGCAGCAAGGGGCTCTGCCTCATCAAACAACAATGATCATTCATGACCGGGCCCGCGTGGCCTGTTACCTTATGTCCTTTTCATTTTGTCATTTTAGGTGAAATCTTTAGTTCACTCCTGCAGTTTTTACTTTAAGATTAGTAAGTTGTTTACATTTTAGTTAGAAATGGCTTTAGGCCTGTGTTGTAAGATCATGAGAGGAAATTCTACCTCATCATCATTTCTATTTTTGATTTAGACCTGAAACAGCATATAAGCACGCGAGGAAGATATTTTCCCAAAATATCTTCTCGGGCATAGGAATCAGAGGTTATAAAAACAGGAAGAAAACACTAACAAAAGGTTCCAGATTTTCCAAAGGACTCACTAGCTTGAGTATTCTGTATTTGTTTTGTATGAACTTTGATAGTGGATGTTTGAAGATCCCGTAGGGACTCAGTAATAAGAAGTTTTTTCTGGAATTGGGGATTCTGCTCTGGATGATTCACAGTTTGTAACTCTTCTCCATTTTTTTTAATACAAATGTTCATTTCATATCTCTCTACATTTCTTGTATCTAATGCTCTGGAATGTGAGTGCTCTCGTGCTTAAATGTGAATTTATCATTACAGATACTCATATTTACTCATCTACAACACTTTAAATATGGCTCAGGCATGATACTTTGTTTCATTTTCTATCTCTTCTATCGTTCTTCCGATACTAACTACAATGGATTCTTATCTTTGAACGAGCCCAGATATATGGATTCTTATCTTTGAATAAGCCCAATATATATGGATTCTTATCCTTGAATGAGCCCGGTTATAGTTGATATATTACTCCATCTTCTGCCATAGTCATCGCTCATATATAACTTGATAACTGTGTATTCATTTTAGAAGTCAGCCCCATTTACAACATTATGTTTTAAAGTTTTCTGAAGCATTTACTTATTGCAGTTTGTACTCAGTTTTTGCAGTTTTCCTAGTTGTTGTGTTTAAATTTGGGGTTTTGGTTCCACCCTTATTAAAGCCATTCATCTGATTGATAGTTGCATGAGAGCCAAAAAGTTCCAACTGCAGTCAGTTGAGTCATATGCTCTTTGAATTTAAGATGTCCTAGGAACTAGAATTTATACAACTCAAGGCTATCTCTAGGAGCTACAACATATTTTTGGCGTTGTTGCTGGGGAAAGAATTTAAAGAACTAAATCCCTGGGCCTCAAAAAATATTCATCCACCCTTCAGAATAGGTGAGCAGGAAGGGTTGGGAGTTGTAGATCCCTCACCTTGGTGACTCCACTGTTATTCAAATATAAATATATTTGCAGTCCTGGCTTCCCGAAAGTCACACATGAGGTCAAATACATCCCAGTTGAGAACACCTTCAGTGTGTGATCCAGAGAAGATTTTTCACAAGAGAAGTTGGAGAGAAAGACAATCAGCTTATATAGATATTCCCAGATTCTCCCTGGAAGACTCTCCATCCTCCTCTAAATTATCTCAAGATCAAGGTATTGATTCTACTGCAAGAACCCTTGATTATACTTCTAGTAGCTCCTCCCTTGAAAATATTGAAGTAAAAGACGAGACTGAGTCTGTAGACACCACGAGCTTCTTTCTGCATCCCACTCCTGAAATCGAAGAAGTTAAATAAGTCACAGAGGTTTCCACTCCACATATTCCAGCAGTTCAATCAACCCATCAAGCCGATGTTCAATATATCCCCATTGTCATACATACTTCTCTTACACCACCTCCTATTACACATCAAACTCTCCCGCCACCTCCACAACCTTCGATGGTTGTTCCTGGCTTCCTACTAAACAAATATGTCCCCTGGAATTTCCTCAGATCCTAAATGACATGCCTCGGGATTACTTAAAGATCCTACCTCGTTTCAATGGAGACAATGATATTGAAGCTCAGAAACACCTGGAAGTTTTCTGCGCCTTCGCAGAAAATTTCAATGTTGAACATCTGGATGTGGTGTTGAGATTGTTTGTCCAATCTCTAGATGGAGAGGCCAGAAAATGGTTCAATACCTTGGGGGACCGCTCCATTCATAACAGGAAGGAGATGGAAAATTCCTTCACCAAGAAGTGGGGAGAGAAGAAGGACCACAGATACTGTCTTACAAAATTCAATGCACTTAGAAAGAGACATAATGAAGATGTGTCTGAATTCATCAAGAGGTTTAATAAATTATATACAAGTCTCCCAGCCGAAATGAAGCCTCACAAGATCACTGCTAAAGTGGTGTTTGTAGCAGCCTTTGAGTCAGAATTCGGAATCTCTTTAAGAGAAAGGAAGCCTGCTACTCTGGATGAAGCCCAAACTGATGCATTGGAAGTGGAAGCTAACTTTACTTCTACAGGTAAATCAAAAGGGAGGTCAGACCATGATGCTAGGCGGAGAGGGAAAGAAGAATCGTCTACCTCAAGTCAAGATAGAGAGGTAGCCGATTACAAAATAGAGGAGATGAGAAAAATGATCAAGAACCTTTCAAGAAAGCTGGTGAAGCTTGAGCTTGAGGCAAATAATTCACCCTCTAAGCCATTCAAAATAGAGGATTTAACCCACAATATAGAAAACCTCCTCTTCAAATATTGCAGAGAGAGAAAAAGGAGCAGCAAGACCACATACAGCCTCCGCTGTATCTGGAAGGGAAGATGGATGGCCATGCTGAAGACATTCCCGATGGGCAAGATGATCAATTTCTTGCTTACTCAGACGATGATAAAGTTGAGTCTTCTTTGCAAGAAGGTGAAGGAGTGGAGATTTCCTTGCAAGAAGAAGAAGAAAAAACAAGTGCTGCTTAAGATCCAGAAATCGATGATTGCTGTAAAAAATTTGTAGACTTAATGCAAGCACAGTTTCATAGAAAATATGATCTTAGGTCCTCTAGAAAGAGAACCCGCACACAAGAACAAGAAGAATAGATGCCTCAGAAGGAGCCGGTTGTTCAGAAAGTTAGAGATAAAGGTAACAGACCTATAACTGAACCTTTACATTCTAAGGACTCCCTTCCTTCCTCTTCTAAGTTGGCCTCTAATCCAAATATAAATTTTAAGCCTATTCTGAGGGAAGAAAAACCTTCAGCCATGATAAATGAACCAAAGGAAAATACCATAGAGAAGTCTCCCTCTGCTTTTAATCTTCAAAAAGAACTGGAAAAAATTAAAATCCCAGTCCCACTAACTGAACTCCTGAAACAACCAGTCTACCAGTCTCAGGTGTCTTCTTTCATGCTTCCTCAAGGAGCAGCCCCAATCCCAGATAGTTTAAACCTCCAGGAAGAAAGGCCTATGGTAATGTTCGGTCCTCACGTTGAGGAACTAGATGCTTCAACTCCTCCTTTCTATGTCTCTTTATTAATTCATGATTT